>ML807631.1:32235-44251 GCA_009831015.1 Picea engelmannii
GCTTTATGTTTACAACACTGGTTTTCGCAGTAAAGACTTACTGCCACTAAGATTAATGATTTGAAGTTAAATTGAGAGAGATTGTTAATAATTTACAATAACTGATTCACCCCCCCCCCCTCAGTTATTTCATACCTGTAACACTAGATAAGAAAAATTAAACAGTAATTGAATAAGCAATCTAACAATGAAAACTAAAACTAACACTATCCATCCACCGAAGCCCTGTCAAAGAAATCATGAATTAAAACTTTGTTTTAGGCTTTATTTTAAACTATGTTTTAACATAAAGAAAGTCTAATCTACCATCTAATCACACACACGGTCAGTATCTAAGATTGCAAGATTGCTTCTACTAACTAAAGAGTCATTGCATATTAACAAGATTCCTCATAATAACCTGCAAAACTGAATTAAACCAATTAAATCATAAATAACAATTTATATAACAAAGAAGCAAAATGACAATTCATGTACAAAAAATTAAATAAAAAGACATCTACGCTATCTAATTCACAAACAAACTCATAGGATATTCACCCAAACTGTTGGTGGGCCCCCCAACAAGTCGTGGTTACTCTTCAAAGGCGCACCACGAACTTCAACAACATGAATTCACCATTAAAACTAAAAACACAGTCTTGGCAAAACGAAAATGGAAAAACAGAGCTAAAATTGTCTTGGTCTCTAACTCTCTATCGCTTAACTATTGTCTGACCATTGAGGTGGTATTTATATGTTTTACAAGCTGAGAGGTCGACACTGGAAGGGTCGACCCTCTCTAAAAACAGTAAATTGCATTTAAGATTCCCTAATTGCCGAAATAAGGCAAGCCAATAATCGCCCAACATAACAACCCAAATCGAGTTGTCAATAGTTCAGTAGTTGGAGGCCACGAGCACGAGCAAAAACCATGTCTTTGATTCACCCATCGTTGGCCGCCAATACCATAACCACCAAATCGCCCATCATTTTTGTGTAGGACAGAGTGTCGGGTGGAGTATCGGACTGAGTGTCGGATGGAGTACCGAACTAAGTGTCGAATGGAGTACCGAACTGAGTGTCGGAAGCAAAAACAAGCTGGGATTTTTCTTTGTGACATACAAAACATGAATTAGTCTCCTGGGATCATAAAAACATACTGATTTAAACTCAAAATCATTGCAAAACATGAATTATGCATACCTGGTGTGGATCATAGCATTTTGACACAAAAGTTCTTTAAAAACTTCTTCAAAACATGAAAATGCGTATACACATTTCGAAAAAAAGGATCTAATTAACGTCATAAAATCGGTCATATCACGGGCCCAACAACTACCAAAACATCAACACCTCTGTCATATAGATTATTGCGATTTTGAGGTCTTTTTGATTGACTTCTTCGGAAGTTGTTTGATCCTCATTGAAAACTTTTGTTCCCTCTTCCTTGACTGCTTCCTCTTCCTTGATTGTTTCTTCTTCCTTAATCATTTCCTCTTCCTCTTCATTTTCCTTATCCTCTATAAGTTGATTGTTCTTGATTACCACGTCCTTTGCTCTTGAATTGAGATCCTCTTCCTCTTGAAATTTGAGTTGAAGACTTAATAGTACTTGCATTTGTAAGGAAGAACTCTTCACCCACTTGTTTCTTCTTCCCAAAAGTTTTATCATGTTGAGCTAACAGTTCACTCAACTGATCAAATGTGATCTTATCTAACTTTCCCATCAACTACAAAGTTTCCAAAAAATGTTTATAAGAGGACGACAATCCCATAATCAAGATCATTGTCATCAAACTGTCATCCATAGTAGTAAAGCTGACCTTAGATATATCTTGTTTGATGTTCTTTAGTATGGAGATGTACTCAAGTACATCTCCATCTTCGATCAACTTTTTTTGAAGCAGTTCCAATTGAAGATCAACCCTTTTTGTTTCAGGTTGAGTGTCAAACAGATCCTTAAATGTTTTCCAAGTAGTCCATGCATCAGATGAATTTTCAATGTGAACATACATGTCTTCATTAACAAATGATTTAATCCATGTGGATTTTTTTTCATATTTTAGCTCCCATTTAGCTAGTGATGTTGTGTTAGTGGGTTTAGTTGGTTTTACATCATCATTACAAATGTATTTCCATAGTTCATTATAAATTAACGTACTTTCCATATGACGTTTCCATGTCTTATAATTCTTTGAGCCCTCAAGTTTATCAGACTCGGAAAATAAATTGATCAATTTGGACATTGTGAATGCTTGTTGGAAGAGAAACTTATGCAATGGAAAGCAAAAATGAATGAAGCACCACACAAAAATGAAGAGAAAATAACACACCACACGTTGCGCCGCAAAAAGAAGGTGAACTATCGGGGCTTGGCCTTGACCCTCGTATAGTTGCTTGGAAAAAGAAATTGATTGAGCTTTTCACTTGGCTCTAATAAACTCTTATAAATTGTTTACAATTTCACAATTGACATCTGAGCTCTCGTAACTTCTTTGTAAGCAATGGAGAAAATACAAATTTACAATTAAGCTTTATTTAAAGCTTTCAAAACTTGATAGTAATCTAAGCTCCTTGAAGTAATAAATTACTTCAATTACATTAACAATCAGTTTAATTGTGCTCTTCCCACCTTGGAGTAATAATTACATCAATTTTAATTCACCGCTCATCCCCCTTTGAAGTAAGAAACTTACTTTAAATGAAAAAACAATAAAACATACCTTAAAAATATAATAAACAATCCCACTCTTAAAGATAATTAATTTTACAGCTCCCCCCTCAAAGTAAAAAAATTACTTTGAGTTTACAAAAGTGACTTCTTTACAATATGACAAAGATTGTTCTTATATAAAATATGCCAATTTAAAAGAATTAAAAAATTCATTTTGTGTAATTTGGCATATATAAAAAAATATATACCTTTTACAGTTGAGTTGAGAAGAGCGCGATCTATGAAATTTGGTGGCTTTTGATACAATCAAGCATAGACAATGTATTGTTACAGAGATAAGTGTTGATTTATCACTAGATCGAATCAATGGATGGATCAATGGTTGTTCACTGGATCAGATCGTTTTACATCAAAGAAATTTCACAGTGGTAGATTTTTCAAAGCTTGGTATGTTGTCTCTACTGTGTAATAAGCAAATTGAACTATGAAAGAAATGACATTGATTTTGAATACCATAGATATAAAAAATCAAACTCAGATTAAAGATTGAATTTAATAATATCATACATCTAAAATTTGAACTCAACGAAAGATCTATATTTTTTCACAGAAAGGAATATTTTCCCCCGGAAATAGCAATTTCCCTGCTATTCAATTTTGAATGAAAGGCAACTTTCCAATACATATAGGCTCAAATCCATTACAAGTTACTCATATGAGATTTGTATTCATGTCATTATGGGAATTGAACCCGGGTGGAAAGGATAACAATATTCCTCACAACCATCCAAGCTACACTCGCACCTCTCGGGGGTGTGATCATAACAAAAGATCTATATAACCAAATGGGTGCAAAAATTTCAATATTCTTTTTCTTCATAAAACTTTAATAATTGACATACCAATGAATCAATCAATTGTGACAATGGATTTTTCCAACGTCTTCTCCACTTGGAATATCTCCTACACCAAACGTTTATCACCGTGCTCTAATACCAATTGAAGAGAGCATAAGTGTCCTCAAACACGCAAATTTGATTAAAATAAAGAAAATAATTACACAATAAACAATAAATGCTAGATATTACAATCTCCAACATGAGAGCTTTAATAAGTTCATCAAAACTAATTCTAAGCTAAATTTTGGTATGGACATCGTATCACATAATCATGTGAGTATGACAAGTGTCCATTTACATTAAATAAATATTCTAACAATTTGTTATTTTGTTGCTTCTAAGAAGCAATTCTTTTCTAGATTCATTATCTAATCTAACTAAATACATTCTAGAAAAGCCTAAGTATAATAAAATAATATTATACTAAGTACTTTAGGATCATAATATCTAAAAGGAACACAACAAACATAAAAAAAAAAAAAAAATCGCCAATTCTTGGTAGAAGTACCTTGACTAAGCCTTTTCCACTTGGTTTGTGTGTGGTGTCATCTAAAAGAAAGATTGAATTTAAGTTGCAATATTGATCATTCCAAAATAAAAGTAACAATTGTCTGGCTAGAATCCATATGGGTTCCCTATTCCAAAAAGTGTGAGGTCTAATTAGGAATTCACATTGGGGAGAGTCCCTGCTATTGAGGAGGGAATTTTGCCCACATTAACATGAGTTTATGTAATGTCCCCCACCTCTTGATGAAGAGTTCTGGAGAGACTTAGTAGTCTAGCTATCCCCACTAGACTATAGTCTCATGCATCATAGGGACAAAGTCAACCATAAGTCACTTCCTAAGAACAACGTTATATTAATCAATTGACTTTCTATGAAAAAGGGTAACTCAACGAAAGAAAAGAAAAGGTGGAGTTAAGCTAGGAGTTAAACCTAGGCTTTAACTAACTCAATATAAGAATAGACTGGAGGTATAAAAGAAAGGAAGGGCGCACTTCTAAGGCATTATGGATTATTATCATTTTGCATTTGGGCTCTTGAGCACAAGCAATTTTGAGGGTTTTGTGACTAAAACCCTATATATCAACTCGGTGGTGAAAGATACCACCTTTCTTGATCCAAGCTTGGTATCAGAGGTGCAACAATCCTCCCACACCATTCTACAGTGTTATAGGGGTCAGATATATTGGCAAAGGCATACTAGTTCGCAACCTAAGGGGTTTCCAGTAGGAGGGTGCACCACTTTGTGAAGAACAATTCGATCTAAAGTAAGGAGGGAGCTTTTGGGAAAAGGAACATTTGAGTTTTCTTCATATTGTCCAGGGCATAATTTCTAGTCCATTTAGGAGGAGGTTATCCTAGCAGAGTATTTCCTAGAGCTTGGCACGAGTTGTAGGAGAGAGGGGCACACTGCAGAAGGGGGTTTTCATCATTTGGTGGCTCAGATATTTATAGATCATCTTGAGACTTCACCAGTGGGATTGCATTGGCCCAATATATCATTCTGATGATTTTTGTAGCAGTTAGAGGCCTCTAGAGGTGAGGCTGAAATATTGGAGATTCAGTCAACCAGTGGGGCGCAAACCAGTTGAGGGTTTGCTCATTTGGAGAGCTGGAACTTCACCTTTCATTCTGAGACTTCACCAGGAGGGTTCTAGGAGCCCAATATACATATCGGGGGAGTTTTGTGTCATTTGGAACACATGAAGAGGAGGGTTGAAACCTAGGAGGTCTACAGCTACCAGGGCAGTGCACAACTCAGCCATTTTGGAGGGTGTGGCATTGAATTAGACTAGGGTCCCATATCATCTATATTCCCTTGAAGTTATTGGCCTTTGGAGGCTTGGATATTCTCTTTAGAGGGACTTTGGAAGGATATTATCATTGTATTGGCCATTATTGTAGAAGTTCTCATCCCATTTTCGTTATTATTTGGGTTTTCTTCCAGATCTGTAGATCTCTTGTTACATGATCTATCTATTATCTAAATAAAGGTCAAATATGACATTATTGGATCTATATTGGTGTTGTTTATTGTATCTTGTCTTTTTTATGGTATATGCTTCAGATCTTTTACTTCATTGCTTTAATCCTCGTCATATAAACCCTAATGCGTAACTCCATGAGTAAACCTGAAAACACATAACCAAACACAAACAAACAGTGAGCAGTTAGTGTTCCAAGAAAAAAATTGGCTTGGGAACATTATAGTGGTATTAGAGTGTTGATCCTCCCATCCAGTGGGGATTAGCACATGCAGAAATTCAGTGGTATTTACATGGGTAGACGCGGGAAGAAGATAGGTGAAATAGAGGCAGAGATGGAGGGTTCAGGTGAGGATAGTGAGCCAAAGATTCTGGCAGGTTTTGAAAAGGAGTTACAACACTCCATAAATCATATAGAAAGTGCACTTGTGTACCAACTACAGGAAAACCAGGAAGCAATGCATAGGGGATAGTTTGAAATGAGGGAGACTCTGGAAAGATTAAATGCCATCCAGGAGACAATTGCGTAACTCCTATTACAGATGACCCATGCAGCAAAGGGACCATAAATGTATGAAAACATGGAATCCAATGGGTCTCATGGGGGAAATAGACCTCATCAGGAGCATATCCCTCACTATCACACAGAGGGACAAAGTTATGTAGGTGGATCTCCTCAGGATCCAACACACAATAGGGTCACCCCTAGACCCTACCTACGCACATTCCTGGATAACCAACCACATCGCAACTATGAGGATGAAATTGAGGACAACTTTGAGAAATATTCCAGGTCATATCAAGCATTGAGTGCAGGGTTCCAGAGGCAAGTCACGTTGGATCAGTATTTTGGAATCAAGTTCAGAGGTAATCATAAACAGTATCAAAGACCTAACTATGAATTGGAGCGTAGTGCGGAAAAGATGGAAATTCCCTACTTTGATGGATCTTCCAAGGTGACTGCACAAGCATGGGTGTAAAAACTTGATACCTACCTACAACTTAACCCCATGAGGGAGATGGATGCGATCAAGTTTTCCACCATGTAATTGGAGGGAAAGGCTCATGATTGGTGGTACCATGGATTAACCACACGGGGTCACAATCAGATCACATCTTATATAGAGTTTACACAAAAGCTCATTGATGGGTTTGACCAGGGGGATCCAGAGCTACCTTTTAGGGAACTCACCCAGCTTAGATAAATAGGATAACCAGAGGTATACATAGAATAAATTCATAGGATATAAGTTATGGTACATGATGTGTCTCAAGAAAGACTTATGATTCTCTTCACATAAGGGTTGATGGAGCCCTTGAGGGGTTGGGTCAAGGATTTTAAGCTTGCCAACTTGCATGATGCGATATGGAAAACTAGGGACTTGGGATCAACATCAAAGACTTTATTTACCCCTAGAACTCCTCTAAACCAAGGGGGTAGAGACCAAAGGCCTCCTATTAACCAATGAGGGAGAGACCATAGGGGGTTTGACCTGGGAAGAGGTAGAATGGATGAGCCTACTAGGAGGGAATTCATAAGGAAGAAGTTGTGCTTCACCTGCAAAGAACCTTGGGATCCAACACACAAATGCATGGGCAAGGGAAAGGCTCACTACATTGAGGTGATCTCATATGATGAGGAGGAGGAATATTTCGTCCATATATAGAACATAGAGGCAGATCCCACAGGACACGCATAAGAGGAGGATGCAATTCATGTCCTTGTAGCAGATGAAAAGGTGACATGAGCATCCATCATCGAGGTACCTAAATTCAACACTTTCAGGATGAGAGGGGTGCTACAAGGGTAGAAGGTATCATCTCTCATTTATGGGGGTGCTTCACACAACTTCATCGATTCATCCCTACTGCAGAGGAGCCACATACCTACAGTTGAGTTTGAGGGATTTTGTGTGGAGGTAGCAGGGGGGTGCACTATGCCTTCTGACAGATACATTCCAGGAATGAAGCTTACATTGGGAAGACATGATTTGGAACATTATTTCTATGTTATGGAACTTCCAAACACCAACATCATCCTTGGAGTACAGTGGCTTAGTACATTGGGGCCAATCACTACAAATTACAAGACCATGGAAATGTCTTTTACAGAGGAAAATGGGAAAAAGGTGGTTCTCAGGGGCATGAGAGGAAACACACCGAGAGTGGTGAAAACAAAGCACATGGAGGCCATATTCAGGAGGGAAGACATTTCTTATGCAACAGAGTGTAGAATATCAGTTAGGGTGGATACGAAAGGGGAAACTCACTACTCACTAGAGATCCAGAGAATCATTGACATGCACCACAAGGTATTTGAGCCCATACTATTGAAAAGTCAACAAGAAACATGTGTCTAATTCATTTTTTCCCTTAAATAAATTGGACAATGAATATTAATCTATTATTTCATTCATAAGTGAGTGAGTTGGATTTGTAACCGAATCATAAGTGTAGTTAAGTGAGTTAAGATCAGTTGTACTAGTTGTAACTAAACATGCACTAGTGAGAGTTCAGTTAATCAGTGAACTCACATGCAACTGAAGATTCGCCACAGTTAAATACATGCATGTCAGATCTAGTGGAGACCCAGTTGAGATAACAAGTGAAAGGGACAGTTGGCTATCAGTTGTGATTTGTTCACACATGCATTGGATATGCTTATGAGCATGTGCAAACTAGGCAATTTGTAACATTCGATTCATTGTGAGAATTCGAATTGCAGAGATTGTGAAGAGGAGGCAGGTTGTCTGGACATAGGAATTGGCGCATGTATTTGCTAATTTGTGTATGACAGTGTGAGACGATTGTATTGTACTGAGAGCTCTTGGATTAGAGTTTTGTATGAGTTTGTTTCATGATTCATGATATACATAATATATGATAGTTGGGGTTTTTAGCTTTACGCTTTCCAGGTAAAACTTTTGTGTTGTGTGTTATTGATATTTCACTTTGTGCATTGTGGTTGTGATCATGGTTTAATTTCTTCTGTAAGAATAATAGTAGAAGCGATTCTGTACTTAACAAGTGGCGGAAATTGTTAGATCAAGAGAATCGCAGAAATACATTAAGTGTATCGAATTTTCTACATGGTATCAGAGCCACGGAGTCCACAGAGCTACGGAAGTGAGGTGAGAACAAAATTATGTTCTCGCAGGTCCCGTCTCTATCCGGGTGCGAACCCTAGTCATTCTCGCAGGTCCCGTCTCTAGCCGGGTGCAAACCCTAGTCATTCTCGCAGGCTACAGTGGAGCAGGGTGCGAACTTCCCTCACCCTAACAGTGGAGCAGGATGCGAACTTCTTGAGCATTCTCGTAGGCTACAGTGGAGTAGAGTGCGAACATCCCAGGCAAGTTCGCAGGATACACACAAGCAGGGTGCGAACTTCCCTTTGGCTGCTCTCAGGTGGGGTGCGAACCTCCCAGAGCAAGAGGAAAGTGCAGGAGTTGAGTTTTGAGTTGGATAACATTCGAATTTGCAATATTTTCTTGGTGTGACACTTGATTCAAGATCAAAAATGTCTTTCAATGGATTGAGGTTGGAGTATGAACTCGAGGGCAGCTCGAACTACATTGCTTGGAAGGACAGGATGGAAGCAGTGCTCGAAGACAATGGCTTGAAGGGTTACATTGACATAGATGTTCCTAAGCCAGATGCAACAGATACTGCAAATATTGATGCATGGAAAAAGAAAGTGGTGAAGGCGAGGAGGATTCTGTTGGAGGGAGTACGAGACCACATTGTCTCAAGTCTCCATGGGAAAACCACACCATATGCAATGTGGAAGGTTTTGATAGATTTATTCCAAAACAGTAGTGACCATAGGAATTTGGCGCTCAAAGATAAACTCAGGAAGATCAAGATGGAGAAAGGCGACACCATTCCAAAATATCTCACGAAGTTTGTCCAATGTCGGGATGAGCTTGGAAGTGTGGGAATAATAGTCACTGCTCATGATTTGGTGAGCTTGGCACTCCTAGGGCTTCCTAAGAGTTGGCACAGTTATCAAGACTCTGTCAATGGAAGGGAAAAATTGTCAAACTGGGAACGACTATGGTCGGATCTAGTGCAAGAGGAGTTCGGGTGGAACACCAGAGATGGATATTCATCAAAGCGTGATGATGAAGAGGATTGTGCTTTGACTGCCAAGGAAAGGAAAGGGAAAGGGAAGAAATTCCATCCAAAATCCGAGTCTAAAGTCAAGAAGCTGGATTTGTCCAAAGTGAAGTGTTTTCACTGTCACAAACATGGGCATCTCGCTACTAACTGTCCACAGAAGAATAAGAACAAGATGGTTGCTGGATCTGCAACTGGTGAGGCTCTTGTCTCACAATTTGAGATTTATTTCTCTTTGATCGCATGCATGGCTTCAAGTGCATCGATATCGGTGTGGTATTTGGATAGTGGCGCTTCATTCCACATGACAGGAGATAAAGAGTCTTTCATTGACTTGGAGGAGAAAGATCTCAGAATGCATATAGAGATGGGCGATGATGGACGATACAGTGCGACTGGTATTGGTACCATTACCTTTAAGAGGGAGTCAGGTAAACCATTTCAATTGAAAAATGTTATGCATGTTCCAGGTCTGAAGAAAAACTTGGTCTCAGTCGCAATGTTGGAGGATAGAGGTTATCATGTTTTTTTTAGCAGTGGTAAAGCCTACTTGTGACATAAAGCAACAAGTCAAGTCAAGAAGATAGGGATTCGAGTTAAGAATATCTACATGCTATAGGTAGATGGTTGCAGTTCCATGATAGGCAAGGCAAAAAAAGTGGTGAGTCGGGATGAGGGTGAATTATGGCACAGGAGATTGGGCCTTCTTCATCATGGAACCTTGAAAATCATGCAGCAAATATCTACTGGACTTCCAAGGGGAACACTTGCTCAGTTAGATCAGTGCAAGGGGTGCACCCTGGGCAAGTATGTAAAGTCCACCTTTCATGAAAAGGAGAACCGTGCTTCGGTGATCCTGGAGAGAATTCACATAGACGTGTGTGGACCATTCTTGATTGCTTCAACAACAAAACATAGGTATTATGTTATTTTTGTTTATGACTTTTCTCGTAAATGTTGGATATTCTTCATGCAGAAGAAGGATCAAACATTCTCAAAGTTCTGTGAGTTTAAATCATTGGTGGAGAAAGAGTCGGGGAAGAAAGTGAAGGCTCTAAGGAGCAATAATGGTGGAGAATACATATCTAATGAATTCAAAGACTTCTGCAGCAGAGAAGGAATTCGAAGAGAACTCATAGTGCCTCATAACCCACAACAAAATGGGGTCATGGAGAGAAAGAACAGAACGATCATGGGTGCAGCACGAGCGATGTTGCATGATCAGGGCCTACCAATGCATTTGTGGGCAGAAGCATGAAATACTGCGGTTTATGTGCAGAACCGTTGTCCTCATAGAGTACTTGGAATGAGTACACCTGAAGAAGATTTTACTGGTAATAAACCTGATGTTTCTCATTTTAAAATTTTTGGCTCATCTGTTTATGTACATGTGACCAAGGATGCCAGGAAGAAGCTGGAACCAACTGCTGAAGTTGGGATATTTGTGGGGTACACAGAAACACCCCATAATTATCGTGTGTATTTTTCGAATAGTAAGATGATTGTTATGCGACGAGATATAAATTCGATGAGGGGAAAGCCATGCGGTTGTCTCTTGAGAGGGAGCTAGACTTGCATGCAGAAGAGGAACTGTTGGTTCCCAAGGATGAGTCTCAAGATGTGGATCAGCCACATGAGGAGGTTCATGGAGTGGAGGAAACCACTCAAGCAGATCCATCCATCAGAAATGGAATAAAGCGCACCACGGAAGCTGATAGATTGAGACTAGATGATGCACATAATATAGGAGCCTCTATTTCATAGCGCAGACAGAGACAGTCTCCTGATCGATTTGATGGATACATGGCTTTCATGAGAAAATGTATTGTGACTGAACCATCTTCCTTTCAGGAAACATTGTAGGACCCCACTTGGGTTGATGCTATGGTAGAGGAGTATGACTCCATTTTCAAAAACAGTGTATGGGAAATTGTCCCAAGACTGATTGATAAATCAGTGGTAGGTTCGAGATGGATCTACAAGGTAAAGCAATTTGTTGATGGGAGTGTGGAGAAATACAAGGCCAGGTTTGTGGCCCGAGGCTTCTCACAGATCAAGGGGATAGATTATGATGAGACCTTTGCACCTGTCACAAGGTACTCTTCCATAAGATCCATCCTTTCACTCTCAGTGTAGATGGGCTGGCGCATTCATCAGATGGATGTAAAAATTGTGTTCCTCAATGGGATCATTAAGGAAGAAGTGTACATTGAACAGCCAGAAGGTTTTGAGACCTTTGACAGAGAGTCGCATGTGTGCAGACTCAAGAGAGCACTGTATGGGCTGAAGCAAGCACCCCGTGCTTGGTACACTTGGATAGACAACTATTTCACTGGATTGGGCTTCACCAAAAGTGA
>ML807631.1:44344-65621 GCA_009831015.1 Picea engelmannii
AGATGGTGAACTTTTTGTGTCTCAAGGAAAGTATGCAAGAGAGATATTGGGTAAGTTTCACATGGAGGGTTGCAAACCCATGGATACTCCTCTTCTAGGAAACTGGAGGAAAGAGGATGCTACTTCTGGAGAGGTAGTGGATGCTACTGTCTATCGACAATTAGTGGGTTCGCTAATGTATATAGTGAATACAAAACCGGACATTTGTTATGCAGTTAACCAACTAAGTCAAGCGATGGTTAAGCCTACCAAAATCTTTTGGAAGGTGGGTAAGCATGTCCTGAGATATCTAAAGGGCACATCTGAGTATGGATTATGGTACAGACAAATGGATGAGGTGAAGTTTCATGGCTTCATGGATGCAGATTGGGCGAGCAGCCCAATGGATAGAAAGAGCACATCAAGAGGGATCTTTAGTATCGGGTCTACGGCTGTTTCTTAGTACAGCAGAAAACAGAGATCCGTGGCACTTAGTTCAGCGGAAGAGGAATACATGGCAACGAGTCAAGCTGCATGTGAGGCTATGTAGATGAGAAAGATCTTGGTTGGTTTATTTGGTTCTCATTTAGATCCAACAGTGATTTATTGTGATAATCAGAGTTGCATTAAACTCTTGATTAATCCTGTGTTTCATGATAGATCTAAGCATATAGATATCCGGTATCATCATCTCAGAGATTGTGTGAAGCGGGAGATCATGTTACTTCAATACATTCCTACGAAAGATCAGGATGTGGACATTCTGACGAAGGCGCTCACCAGGAGAAAAATCGAATATCATAGAGATAGGATTGGGGTGAAGGATAATCCCTTTCTTGTTGAGAGGGAGTGTTGAAAAGTCAACAAGAAACATGTGTCTAATTTATTTTTTCCCTTAAATAAATTGGACAATAAATATTAATCTATTATTTCATTCATAACTGAGTGAGTTGGATTTGTAACAGAATCATAAGTGTAGTTAAGTGAGTTAAGATCAGTTGTACTAGTTGTAACTAAACATGCACTAGTGAGAGTTCAGTTAATTAGTGAACTCACATGCAACTGAATATTCGCCACAGTTAACTACATGCATGTTAGATCCAGTGGAGACCCAGTTGAGATAACAGGTGAAAGGGACAATTGGCTATCAGTTGTGATTTGTTCACAAATGCATTGGATATGCTTATGAGCATGTGCAAACTAGGTAATTTGTAACATTCGATTCATTGTGAGAATTCGAATTGCAGAGATTGTGCAGAGGAGGCAGGTTGTCTGGACACAGGACTTGGTGCATGTATTTGCTAATTTGTGTATGACAGTGTGAGACGATTGTATTGTACTGAGAGATCTTAGATTAGAGTTTTGTATGAGATTGTTTCATGATTCATGATATACATAATATATAATAGTTGGGGTTTTTAGCTTTACGCTTTCCCAGTAAAACTTCTGTGTTGTGTGTTATTGATATTTGACTTTGTGCATTGTGGTTGTGATTTTGGTTTGATTGCTTCCACAAGAATAATAGTAGAAGCTATTATGTATTTAACAAGTGGCAGAAATTGTTAGATCAGGAGAATCACAGAAATACATTAAGTGTATCGAATTTTCTACACATACCACCAGGAGCACCACCAGATAGAGGGTTTGAGCACATCATAGTGTTGGAGGAGGGTGTGAAACATGTCATCACTACTCCCTACAGGAACCCCAAGAAGTATAAATATTAGATTGAGAAGGCCATTAAATAACTACTAGACATGGGCCACATTAGGCTAAGTTCCAATCCCTTTGCATCTTCAGTGGTATTGGTGAAAAACAAGGATGGGACCATGCACATGTGTATTGACTACACGGATTTAAATAAGAAGAAAATAAAGAATAGATACCCTATCTTGAGGATTGATGAGCTATTGGATGAGCTCCATGGGGTTGCATACTTCACAAATATTGACTTGCGCTCTGGCTATCATCCGATAAATATGAGGGAGCAAGATGTCTCCAAGACTGCTTTCCAATGTTACTATGGACACTATGAGTTCTTGGTAATTCCTTTTGGGATGACTAATGCGCCAACCACCTTCCAATATTGCATGAATCATGTTTTCAACAAGCAACTGAGGAAGTTCCTCTTGGTCTTCTTTGATGACTTTTTGAACTATAGAAAAACTTGGGAGGAGCACCTTCATCATGTAGAGCAGATTTTGGATATCATGGAAGAGCAATCCTTATATGCTAAGGAATCCAAATGTGAGTTTGGAATGAAAGATATCCTTTATTTAGGTCACATCATTGGAGTGAAGGGGGTACAGGTACACCAAGAGAAGATACAAGCTATACTTGACTAGCCCACACCTAAGACACTCAAAGAATTGAAGGGATTTTTGGGCATATGTTGCTATTACAGGAGGTTTGTCAAAGGCTTCTCTCAACTTTGCACACCTTTGACCGATTTAACCAAGAAAGGGGCATTAAATTGGAGTCCATAAGCACAATTGTCCTTTGACAAAATGAAGAAGGTGATGAGTGCGTGTCCAGTATTGGCCCTACCATATTTTGCACAACCTTTCACAGTAGAGTGTGATGCCTCAAGGGAAGACATTGGAGCAATGCTTATGTAGAATAGGCACCCTATTGTTTATGAAAGCCGAAAATTGAGAGGTCATGAGCTCCTCTACACCATCTATGAAAAAGAAATGCTAGCCATCATGCATGCATTGGCTAAGTTCAAGCAATATTTGGTTGGGGAAAAATTCATCGCAAGGACAGATCACAACAACCTCAAGTACTTCCTCGATCAGAAGGACTTAAATGAGAGGCAACATAAGTGGGTGAGAAAAATACAGGCTTATGACTTTGACATTGAGTTTGTCAAAGGGAAGAATAATGTAGTGGCAGATGACTTATCTAGAAGACCATCAATTTATTCCATGACCGACATCTTAGTGGACTAGAAGGCCCACCTTTTGGTGGAATACTCAAAAAACATATTTGCATGTGAATTGATGGATGCACAGGTACAAGATGACAACTTTAGAATCATGGATGACATAATATACAACAAGGGATGGATTTTCTTGGTCCCTGATTCAAACTTTAAGGCCAAAGTGATACAAGCATGCCATGATTCACCAGTAGCAGGGCATCAAGGGTTCACCAAGACATGCAGGCAGATACGAGAGAGATTCACTTGGAAGGGCTTGAAAGAATATATGATGCACCACATCAAGGAGTACACCACTTGTCAGGTAAACAAAGATGAACACACTCGCCCAACAGGATTACTACAACCACTTCCCATCCTGGAGCACAAATGAAAAAGCATATCTATGGATTTCATCACAAGGTTTCCCAAGGCTCGGGGAAAAGATTACATTTTCATGGTAGTAGATAGATTGACTAAGTTTGCACACTTTTTTTCCATTGCCACAGACTATAGTGCAACATAGGTTGCATATATGTTCTTCCGGGAGGTCTTCAGATTACATGGTTTACCCAAAACCATTGTGAGTGACAGGGACACTAGGTTTATGAGCACATTTTGGCAGGAACTCTTCAGGTTGGTAGGTACGGAATTAACACCTAGTACCGGCTATCAACCTCAAATATATGGCCAAACAGAGATAGTCAATAAATGGGTTGAAGGCTACCTTAGGATTTATGTGGCAGGGAAATAAAAGGCATGGGTTAAATTGCTTCATTTGGGGGAGTATTGCTACAACACCACCCATCATATGTCCATTGGTATGCCACCATTTAGAGCCTTATACAACTATGACCCCTCTCATTTGTGGAGATTTTCTTTGGCGACAACGGGGCTCCCATGGTTTAGGATTAGATTTAGAAAATTTAGGACATACTCAGGGAACTTAAGTACCACCTGCAAAGGGCACAAAATCAACAGAAGGTACATGCAGACAAGAACATGGTGGAGTGCACATTTGAGGTCGGTGACTTGGTTTATTTGAAGCTTCAACTGTACATGCATGCATCCATTAAAAGAAGTGGTGCAAAGAAGCTCCAACTTGGATTTTTCAGTCCATATAGGGTCAACAAGAAGGTAGGGTCTGTGGAATATGAGCTTGATCTACCACAGGGAAGCAAAATACACAATGTCTTCCATGTGTCTTGTTTAAAAAGAGCCATTGGTAAACACATCATTCCTATTGAGGAATTGCCACCTTTGGATGAAGAAGGACAGTTGGTACTGGTACTGAAGGAGATAATAGAATTATGGGAGAAGAAGTTGAGGAAAAGAAGCATCAAAGAATATTTTTTCAAGTGGAAGAACCTACCCATAGAGGATGCCACTTGGGAAGGGGAACAAATGATTCAAGAGACATGTCCAGAATTGCTTGTGGGAAAGCAATTTCTAGCAAGGGAGACTGTAATGTCCCCCAACTCTTGATGAAGAGGTCTGGAGAGACTCAGTATTCTAGATATCCCCACTAGACTATAGTTTCATGCATCATGGAGACAAATTCAACTAAGCACAACGTTATATTACTGAGTTGACTTTGTGTGAAAAAGGGTAACTCAACGAAATAAAAGAAAAGGTGGAGTTGAGCTAGGATTTAACCCTAGGGGTTAATTAAATCAACAAAAGAATAGAATGGAGGTATAAAATAAAGGAAGGGCGCACTTGTAAGGCATTATTTATTATTATCATTTTGCATTTGGGCTCTTGAGCGCAAGCAGTTTTGAGGGTTTTGTGACTAAAACCCTAGAGATCAACTCGGTGGTGAAATATCCCACCTTTATTTATCCAAGCTTGGTTTTGGAGGTGCAACAATCCTCCCACACCATTCTACATTGTTATAGGGGTTATATCTATTGGCAGGGGCATACTAGTGCGCAACCTAAGGGGGTTTCCAGCAGGAGGGTGCACCACCTTGTGAAGAACAGTTCGATCTGAAGTAAGGAGGGAGATTTGCGGCAAAGGAACATATGGGTTTTATTTGTATGGTCTAGGGAATCATTTCTAATCTATTCAGGAGGAGGTTATCCCAACAGAGTATTTCCTAGATCTTGGCATGATTTGGAGGAGAGAGGGGGACACCATAGAAGGAGTTTTTCATCATTTTTTGGCCCGGATATTTATAGATCATCTTGAGACTTCACCGGTGGGATTTCCTTGGCCCGATCTATCATTCCGATGATTTTTGTAGCAGTTGGAGGCCTCCAGAGGTGAGGCTGAAATATTGGAGATTCATTCAACCAGGGGGGCGCAAACCAGTTGAGGGTTTTCTCATTCAAAGAGCCAGAACTTCACCTTTCAGTCTGAGACTTCATTAGGAGGGTTCTAGGATCCCGATCTACATTACAGGGGAGTATTTTGGCATTTGGAGCACAGGAAGAGGAGGGTCTAAACCTAGGAGGTCTACAGCTACCAGGGCAGTGCGCAACTCAACCAATTTGGAGGGTGTGGCATTACATTAGACCAGGGTCCCATCTCATATGTCTTCCATTGCAGCTATTGGCCTTTGGAGGATTGGATCTTCTGTTCAGAGGGCGTTTGGAAGGATATTATCATTGTATTGACTATTATTGTAGTAGATGTCATCCCATTTTGGTTATTATTGGGGTTTTCTTCCAGATCTGCAGATCTCTTGTTACAAGATCTATCTACTATCTAAATAAAGGTCAGATATGACATTATTGGCTCTATATTGGTGTTCTTTATTATATCTTGTATTTGTTTATGGTATATGCTTCAGATCTGTTACTTCATTTCTTTAATCCTCATCATATAAACCCTAATACACAACTCCATGAGTAAACCTGCAAACACATAACCAAACACAAACAAACAATGAGGAGTTAGTGTTCCAAGCAAAAAAATGGCTTGGGAACATTACAGTTTAGCAATGCATGCTATATAGTAACAATGCACATGTGTGTAACGTTACATTAAGTGCACCGATGTGTATTGTTGTCACCTAAACTAATTTTTTTTTAGAATGAAATGGTTTATTTAGTTTGTAAATATATTTCATAATTTACAGTATATTTCATTATATAGGGATTTTATTGATAGATGATGGATTCTAGAAGATCAAGGAAACAAACTTATAGCAATAAACATGAGGGAAGCACATCCCAATAATACAACAAGACAAATTCTTTTAAATTTTAATATAAATGTAATATATTTGTATTATCTATAGGTTTAAATGATGTGTATTGGATAATGCATTTCATGCAGAGAAAAAACTTGAAGAAACTATAAAATATTATTCAGAATTTGAGCGGAAAAAAGCATAAAATATTTATGGAAATGTTGCAAAGAGAAGAATTAGGTGTATCAAAAGGTGATTGATATAAAGTTTTTCTTTGATTTTTTATTAATAATGTACTTGTTAACAATAATTGCTAACATGTTTCAAACTCAACCAATCAGATGGAGCCTCTCTGGCTTTTGTCCGCGACAACTAGGGTTTAACCCTGGCCACTTGTGACCCCTGCATGTCGGCTTTGGTGGCCTCACTCTAGCCTCCTTTGATTCCCATGGGGGTGGAATCCACCGATGTTGTTGGTGCCCCAGTTCGTGGGGCCATTCCTTACATTTATGTGCTCAAGCAAGGTTTTGTTTTGCAATATGGTGCTTCTTTTCGGGATATTTCTCCGAGAGTTTCTTCTCCCTCGTCTTCATCTTTTGTGGTTCAGGAAACCCCATCCCTTATCATTCCCATGGGATACGATGTTGAAGAAGAGGAGGAATATTACAGATCTGTGAGTTTGGTCTTTCACTTCAATGGTTTTTTTCCAAACTTAGTAGATCTTAATAGTTGGATCTCTTCTACCTGGATCCCTACCATGCAACAACAAGCTTTATTTCATCCTTGTGCAAAGGGTTTTTTCATAGTTGAGTTTGAAATTCAGGAAGACTGTGATCTGATCTTCAACTCACCCTGTGGTTTTGGGGAAACTCAGGTTTGTTCATGAAACCATGGTCTCCTTCTTTCAATCCAACTATTGACATTCTCTCCTCATCCTCAGTTTGGGTGAGACTTCCTAATCTACCCCTGCATTTTTGGGGTTTTCCCTCTCTCGAAGCCATTGGCTCATCATTAGGAAAGTTCCACCTCACAAGCCATGAAACTACGAGGTACATCACATCTTCTTATGCCCATATTTGTCTGGAAATGGACTTCAGTAAAGGATTCCAAGATGAAGTTATTCTTGCTGGTAAAAATTACTCTTGGCCTCATAAACTTGACTATGAGAGAGTCTCCTTGCATTGCAGATCTTGTTTTGAAATAGGTCATCTTGCATCCCATTGTCCCAAAGAGTCCAAAAAGATCATAAAGCACCGAAAATCCACTTGGTGGGTTGGATCTAATGACAACCATCAAGTAATTGAATATCAATGATATATATCAGCACATAAAAGATAATAAGGGCTTCAATATAAGTGCTAAAAGTCCAATTGAATAAGCACGAGACAAGCTAGTAAAAACTAGTTTATCTCAACAATGATAGAACAAGACTTTAACACAAAATGAAAGGTTGTAATAAAAATCTAATTACAGTGATATTTATCAGCCTTATTGTTGTAACAAACTTGTTATTACAACAATATATTTAACCACTAAAACTTTCTCAAAACTTTCCAAAAGATGCATTGTACTAAGTAGATTATGTGGGCAGATTTTAGGCAATTTTCAACGGTTAAATTAGGAGTTATAGAAGATTTTTGTTAGGGTTTTATAAGGCCCTAATGGCTGTAGGTCAAATTTGTAAAAACAACAAGAAATACTTGGAGAAATGAAATTCCCTAGTGCCTCAAGCAAGCATTTATAACATAGATTTGATTCCACTAGGAACAACTTCAAAATCATCAAATTTCATGTTTCCCAAAGCAACAATTTTATATCTCCAATGCAACAAGTGATGACTAATGACTTTAATGATTGGGTTAATGGATTCAATAAAATAAAGAGCTAAAGGTACTACCTCCTTGGGGGTGTAAATGCTCTTACTCCGCAAGGTAAGTATCTCTAGCTAGGGTTTAGGTTAAGAGGGTGTATGCACTTATAATTATCTTAGAAAACCCTTGTTAAACCAATAAAATTTAATCATAAAGTGATGGAGGCTAATGTGGGGGTTTATTCCCTCATACTTCCCACCTAGCTCTAGCAAAATAACCTTGTCTTGGAACAAAATGATAGTACAATGCAAAAAATCCTTACCAATTCAAGGAAAATGCTAAGATAAACCACCACAATAGAAAAGAAGAGCCTTTCAAGGCTAGCACATAACTTTCATCAACCAAATAACCAATAAAGTATCCATACACAAGATAAAAATAGAGAAATATCTAAATATAGTGGAAATTTCAGTCCAAGTACCTATCCAAGATGGGAGAGTTATGATCCTAAAATGAGATCTTATGATCTCTATTTATACAAAATGTCACCGAAATAGCATGTCCACATAATTTTAGGGTAAACCACAAGACTAGGGGTCAACAACCCTAATATTTCCCCTTTACACAAATAATATTAAAAAATTCACTTAAAATTCTACTTTTTGCACAAATGAAAACCCTAAGAGTGACGTCACCCCTTTAGGAGGGACGTTTTGGCATTTTTGGGCCAAACTTTGACTTGGAGATGGTAGGGTTGGGCCTCAAAAGGCCATGTTTCTCCAATACAACCTTATTATTCATGATCCAAGGGCTTCTTCCTTAAAAAATTGCCAAGTGTACCCATCACCACCTCAATCCCCTCAAGCGTGACGTCAAGCCTCCAAAAGATGATGTTTTTCCTCTCCTAGGAAAAACGTTTGGCATGTGAGGGATAGGTCATGTCTCTCATGTAATCTTAAAGGCCTACAAGCATACATCTCTCTCATATCACATGTGGGCCCTTGGCATCCAACCTGTGGGCTTCAAGACCCATGGAAGCCCAATCTAGGCTTGTTCCTCCAAAACTGCGCACCAACTAGGTCCTGTAAAGACATATAAGCACGCCCTCTAAGGATATTGAGTCAAAATATCATGATTATAATATCAAATAAATAAATGAGCCACCTAATCATGTGCATCAAATATTACCATGTCAAACAAGTAAGTTCTCCAAGACATTATGCGACTTTCCAAGCTTGGATATGGGAGGGTTGACGAGGTGTCCTATTGGGTAGATATTTCCCTAGGTTAAGGAATGTTTCCAAGATATCCCTCTCTAATCCATGTAAAGTGGATGAAGTTGTTAAGGATCAAGACTCAATGGGCATGGGGTTCATGAAATACAAGGGGTTGTAGTGTCTCATTCATGGGTACCTTTGTAGAAGGTGTGAGGCACCTTCGTTTGCAATGCAATTTTTTTCAAGCCCATCATTTTTCCATTATTTGTTTCTTTCATGTTTTAAGGATGAGTTGACGAACACTATCCTAGAGTGGTGTCCTAATAATAACAATGTCACTCACAAATAATTTTTTGGAAATGAGAAGGTTGGCTCGTGATGAGACCCATGAGACCCCCTTTCTCTGAGCTATGCAACTGAGAGCCACTACCCTGGATTGGTGGACAGATGATGATAGTGTCATACCACTAGATATCCATGATCATGATAGGTTGGCTTGTGACGAGACCTCCTATCCACAAACTAACCCCCTAAGCATTATTTTACTCTTGTGGGTCCCTCTTTTCTTACAATTAATCATTTTATTTCTTCTTGGAGGATCCCTGGGCGAAGTATCTGGAAGGTTTATACATAGGATTTTAACTTTTACCCAACAACAATCCCTCTGGGCCTTCAACCCCTTCTTCCCATAGAATGAGGGACAACCCCTTCTTGGGTCAATACACCCTAAAATCCCAAGAGATAAATAAACGAGGGGTTTAAATGATGAAAAATGGTAAGTATGGTTGGGAACGGTACATGGATCTTCAAGGGAGTTCATAGTATCAAACCCATTCCCAAGAAAGACCACTTACTAGGGCACAATGTCAACCACCAAAGTGAAACAGGGAAAAAGGCATAATGTCCAAGCATACGTCATGAAATCTAAAGCAGTCTAAGATACAACATACTCAAATGCCTCAAATATTGAAATGACACTTACCATAATACTTGATTTGTACCTCATGGAGCAAGGCCCATTGCGTCTCGGAATCCAGCTGGTGTGGTGGATTCCATCTGAAAATATATTACCTTTGTAGTGGTGAGGAGGGTCTCCATCTGTGCAAGTGGATATTGTTGGTCATGTAGTCTCCCGACACTCCATATCTGCAACATGAGGGACTCGAGAAATAATCTCCTTAGTTATCCCACAAAATGGGGATAACTTTTGGCTCCTAATTGGGGACATGTGATCGTCGTAGAGTGCATGAGAACCGCAATATCTCCTGGTAGACATGTGCCTACCAAAACTCAAACAAAAGGATCAGATCATTTAGGGTGGTTCTATCACCCTTCATCCATATATATATAAATCCAAAATAAAACTAATCTAGAAAAGAACATTTTTGACATTTTTTCAAAAATTTCTAAACTAAGAGTGAAATAGATATGCAAGAGAGAAAAATGAAAAATGAAATGCATATAAACTACCATGAGAAATAAAGATGACCATCAACAAAAATGACCATCTATTTGTCTTCGTGTACATGAGGAGTAGAGGTAGGGACGTCTTCAACAGGCTCCTCAAATTCATCACTGAGGTTAGTTTCTTCTTGAACTTTGTGAACATGAGGAGAAAACAGTTGGACAACCTCAACTACATCAAGCGGGAGCAAGGATAATGATGCCTCAACCTATTGCGCTTCATCGTGATTATTTTTTTTCTTCATGGGCATGCTCCTCCATTGCCTCTTCATCACATGAGGTTTGATTCTTAATGCAAAGTGCTCCATGTTCCTTTTTTTAAAGAGATTTGTTGCATAGAAGGCCTCCTCTAATGCCTCTTCACTTCCAAATTCACATAATAAAGTGTCATCAAGATATTCAAAAGGATTAGAACTCATCATGTTCTCTTGTTGATGTGTGGGAGGAGAAAAGGCCTAGATGTCTTCATCAAATGGAAGGGTAGATATGAGCACTTTTTCTTCATCAAATGTCTCGTCTAGATCTTCATTAGAATCTTCTTTGTAGATTTATCCATATACATGTCCTTCAAGCACTTATTCATAATCAATGGCAGGAAATAACTCTCTTATGTGATTCATCATTTCCTCAACAACTTTATTATCATCATTTTCCTTTTCCATATGTAAATATTCCATCTTCGAGTCATAAAAAATTCTGGATGAGGGTTCATCCCATGGTGCCATAATTCCATTGACCGAAAAGACACCTCAATGGAGTCACCAGGTGAAATCAAGTATCACCAAAGGAGGGAAAGGGGAAAGAGGGAAAGGTGGGTCCGTGGAAAGTGTAGTCACCAAACAAGTTTCAAGGGAAACTTATCAATGGTTGAAAAGGGAATGTTCTTCAATGGAGTCACCAGAAAAGCTAATGGATAGAGGCTTTGGAAAGGAAGCTTGCCAAAGTGTCATTAGGGAATGAAGAGGATTCAAAATCCTTCCTGGAAAAAATTCCAAAATGTTATCGCACAATTTGTAGGTTGGGAAAAGTCTGACCCAACCACCAATTGACAAAAATTGAGGGACATTATACCCAATGTCACCTCGATATAGGTCCTTCACTTTGAGGGTGACTAGGTCACTCTAGGGAGGTGATCACGGTGACCCCAGGGGATTGAGATGGATGGAAGGGAAATAAGAGATGTACCCCCTTGAAGGTCAGTGATGGAAGAGGAAATATGGATTTGATGACTCGTCTATAGGTGGTTTAAGGTTTCCAAGTCTTTGTATGCTTGCAAAGGGTGTTTGTACTTGCCCGAGACACAAGAAAAGCCACACTTTCATATAGTAATGTTAGGTGGAAAAGCAAGTTAATATTTTTTTCCCTAATTGCATAAATAATCAATAATATATATCAACACATAAAATATAATAAGGGTTGCAATATAAGTGCTAAAAGTCCAATTGAATAAGCATGAGACAAGCTAGTAAAAACTAGTTTAGCTCAACAATGATAGAACAAGACTTTAATACAAAAATCAAGGTTGTCACAAGAAGATAATTGCATTGATATTTATCATCCTTAAGGCTGTAATAAATGTGTTATTACAACAAGATATTTAACCACTAAAACTTTCTCAAAACTTTCCAAAAGATGTGTTGTACTTAGTAGATTATGTGGGCATATTTTAGGCAATTTTCAATAGTTAAATTAGGAGTTATTGAAAAGTTTGGTTAGGGTTTTCTAAGGCCCTAATGGATGTAGGTTAAATTTTTAATAACAACAATAAATACTTGGATAAATGAAATTCCCTAGGAACAACTTCAAAATCATGAAATTTCATGTTTCCCAAAGCAACAATTTTATATCTCCAATGCAACATGTGATGACTAGTGCCTTTAATTATTGGGTTAATGGAGTCAAGAAGAGAAAGAGCTAAAGGTAATACCTCCTTGGGGGTGTAAATCCTCTTACTCCCCAAGTCAAGTATCCCTAGCTAGGGTTTAGGCTAATAGGGTGTATGCACTTATACTTCTCTTAGAAAACCCTTGTTAAACCAATAAAATTTAATCATAAAGTGATGGAGGCTAAGGTGGGGGTGTATTCCCTCATACTTCCCACCTAGCACTAGCAAAATAAACTTGTCTTGGAACAAAATGATAATACAATGCAAAAACTCCTTACTATTTCAAGGAAAATGCTAAGATAAACCACCACAATAGAAAAGAAGAGCCTTTCAAGGCTAACTCATCACTTCCATCAACCAAATAACCAAGAAAGTAGACATACACAAGATAAAGAGAGAGAAATAGCTAAATATAGCAAAAATTTCAATCCAATTACCTCTCCAAGATGGGGGAGTTATGATCCTAAAATGAGATCTTATGATCTCTATTTATACAAAATTTCACCCAAATAGTTTTTCCACATAAATTCAGTGCAAACCATGAGACTAGGGGTCAACAACCCTAATATTTCCCCTTTACACAAATAATATTAAAAAAATCACTTAAAATTCTACTTTTTGCACAAATGAAAACCCTAAGAATGACATCACCCCTTTAGGAGGGACGTTTTGGCATTTTCAGGCCAAATGTTGAGTTGGAGATGGTAGGATTGGGCCTCCAAAGGAAATGTGTCTCCAATACAACCTTCTTCTTCATGATCCAAGGGTTTCTTCCTTCAAAACGTGCCATGTGTAGCCATCACCACCTCAAGCCCCTCGAGCATGACGTCAAGCCTCCAAAAGACAATGTTTTTCCTCTCATAGTCATAACGTTTGTCATGTGAGGGCTAGGTCATGTATCTCAAGTCATATTATATGCCTCCAAAGGTACATGTCTCTCATCCGAAATGCGGGCCCTTGGCATCCAACCTGTGGGCTTCAAGCCCCATGGAAGCCCACACTAGGCTTGTTCCTCCAAAACTATCCACCAACTAGGTCCTACAAAGAAAAATAAGCACGCCCTCCAAGGATCTCAATTCAAAATATCATGATGAGTAAATCAAAGAAATAAATAAGCCACCTAATCATGTGCATCAAAGATTACCCTGTCAAACAAGTAAGTGCTCCAAGACACTATGTGACTTTCCAAGCTTGGATATGGGAGGGTTGACAAGGTGTCCTATTGGGTAGATATTTCCCTAGGTCAAGGAATGATTCCAATAGATCCCTCTCTAAGCCATGTAAAGTGGATGAAGTGGTTAAAAATCAAGACTCAATGGGAATGGGGTTCATGACATACAAGGGGTTATAGTGTCTCATGCATGGGTGTCTTTGTAGAGGGTGTGTGGCACCTTTGTTTGCAATGCAATATTTTCCAAGCCCATCGTTTTTCCATTATTTGTTTCTTTCATGTTTTAAGGATGAGTTGAAGGCCATTGTCCTGGCATGGTGTCCAGATAATGACAATGTCACTCACGAATACTTTTGCGGAAATGAGAAGGTTGGCTCGTGATGGGACCCCCTTTCTCTTAGTTGTGCAACTAAGAGCCACTACCCTGGATTGGTGGCCAGATTATGGTAGTTTCATACCACAAGTTATCCATGATCATGATAGATCAACTCGTGATGAGACCTCCTATCCACCAAATAACCCCCTAAGCATTTGTTTACTCTTGTGGGTCCCCCTTTTCTTACAAATAAGTGTTTCATTGCTTTCCTGGGGGATCCCTCGGTGAAGTATCTAGAAGGTTTATACATAGGATTTTATATTTTACCCAACAACAATCCACCTGGGCCTTCAGCCCCTTCTTCCTGTAGAATGAGGGAAAACCCATTATTCCCATAGAATGAGGGACAACCCCTTCTTGGTTCAATACACCCTAAAATCCCAAGAGATAAGGAAACATGGGGTTTAAGTGATGAAAAGTGGTAAGCATGGTCGAGAACGAAATGATAGCTCTTCAAGGGATTTCCTAGTAGAAAACCCATTCCCAAGAAATACCACTTTATAGGGAACAATGTCAACCACCAAGGTGAAGCAGGGAAAAAGGCATAATGTCCAAGCATACGTCATGAAATCTAAAGCATTCTAAGATACAACATACTCAAATGCCTCAAATATTGAAATGACACTTACCATAATACATTATTTGTACCTCATGGAGCAAGGCCCATTGCCTCTCGGAAGCCAGCTGGTGTGGTGGATGCCATATGAAAATCTATGACCTATCTGGTGGTGAGGAGGGTCTCCATCAGTGCAAGTGGATATAGTTGGTCATGTAGTTTCCCGACACTCCATATCTGCAACCTGAGGGCCTCGAGACATAATCTCCTTATTTATGCGATAAAATGGGGAGAACAATGCCAAGATAAGATATTTTGAGAAATGGTGTGAAGCATGGTTTTGAAAGAATGTGTAACGTTTATGATACACTCATTGCTATGGTACATTTTTTGATTTACACAATCATGTAAATTATACTATAAATGTAGATATAGTCATTACACTTTATTTTTATCTTTGTATATGGAACATGAAGAGGTCTAATATTAAAATCCATCCAATCAACAAAACATTTCAAATAACCCAAGTTTAAGGCCCGGGGTGCCAAGCTCGGGCCTGTGCACTTCCACCACATACTGAAATGGAGGAAATCGGCCAGGCAAGATTCTTGGTGAGAATGAGGAGAGACAAGCCTTCATATAGAGGAGAGTTAGGGTTCCTTTTGCATCTCACATGCCAAGGGGTGACTCCACCCTAGGTTCCTTGCAACACAAAGAAAACACTGGATGATTTGATGAAGGGTTGATGGCATGACTTGGGTGCTCCACCAACAAAGGAAAATAGGCTAAGACATGGGGGGCACACTTAAAAGAGTCGGCCCAACTCACATGAGGGGGAAACACACCCAATATGATGAGTCAGATATATGGATGGGGAACGTTAGTACAAGAGCATGTATGTTGATGGGCACACAAATTAGATGGGTGCATTGGGTCCACGGAGGGGTGTTAAGGTCAGTTGATAGTGAGGATTCATTAAAGGCCGTGACACACCCAAGAGACATGATGTTTCACACAAGTGACCCTTGGAATCCATATAAAAGCAAGGGCACACAACCAAGGACATAGACTTGGTAGAACTTGGAAGACAAGGAGAGAAATAAGAGCTCTATAGTTCTGAGGTAGACGAAGAGGGAGAGCTCCCTCAAGGATCCAACTCGCTCTACTTGGGAGGACTTGTGCTACCTTGAGGAGGATTATGTGGACATAGTTGGCCGAGATTTTCTTGGGCTGATTTTGGTGAAATCTGGAAACACGGGTCTATTGGAAGCATGTGTGAGGCAGAACCGAAATCTATGAAGTCTGCGAAAATGAAGAGATAGCAAGTCTATGGTTGAGGGCACATATTATGTGCACCACAAGAGGTTCCATAGATGATTGTGACAGAGATTCTTGGTGATGATTCTATGTATGAGTGTCTTGGTGAGGTGAGGCGAGTCATTTGAATCCACCGAAGTTGTAAACTGAGCCAACAATACTCATGTTCTAACTATTTCACAATAACAAAGACTTAGTCGAGTGTTAGGCACAGTTTTTGTCACCCACACTATATCTATGTTTCTCTTGTTTGTTTCAATGTTGTTCTCTTGGCTTCTCATGTTCATGGATGTATGCTTAGATATGACTAAGTGTTAAAGTTGTTAACACATGTATAAGTATACAAGAGTTGCACTAGAGTAGGAATGTGACTCATCGATAGCCTAGAATGGAGTATGGGTATGCTCTAGGTGAAGAGGCGTAGTCCAGATGAAGTATCCTTGGTGTTTCCAAGTGGCCAAGTGACAAACATCGGTGTGTCGCACACCCTGAGGAGGTGTACGATCATAAGGCACATTGTGGGGACATGATAGATGGTATCAGACTAGTTTCATGTTGTTCACCACTCTTACAGTCATAAAAATTATGGTGGGGCAAACTTGTTGAGAAGGCAATTTGATGCAAAGGAAGTTAAATGGGAACGTTCGAAGACTTGGTGAATGGTTCGGTGCAATGAACTTGTTCATTGCAGAGTTTGCATTAGAATTACGTCATAGGTTCGGTTGATGGTGCGGTGGAAATGTTGGTTTGGGTGCACACCTTGTATAGACCAAGAGCATATTTTGTCATCAAAAGAAGCTCTTAGACAAGGTGAGTGATCATAGAACTCATATCAGAGTTTATTGCAGAACTTGTCACAGAGTTTATCGTAGAGGAAAACTTGATTGGTTTGATGTTTAATGAGATTCAGTGTCTGACCTGTTGTTCACACCTTAGAGAGACCAGGCACAGATTTCATTGGAGAATCGAGCACTTGGGCAAGGCAGATGAATGTAGGATCTGTTGCACGACTTGTCACAGAGGTAACCATGGAAGTGATCATAGAAGTGAAACGTAGAGGGTGATCATAGAAGTGATCGTGAAGGGGGAGTGGTTCTGGGTTGCACCAAGGTGAAACACTTGGGTGTGTTAGATGGCTTGGGGCGACATAAAGAAGCTCCACGTTAGCTAGTTGGTTGGGCACGTTTCCATCATGATGTCTCTGTGTCATGTATTGTCAATAACAACAGTCGATTTGAGCTAGGTTGTTGGTGGGTAGATTGCAACCTTCAGACAAGGTAACTCTTCACAGAGTACAATAGTCAATTAGCAACAATATGACTTGACAGTCGGGTGGTGGATGTATGGTACCTTGAAGTGGAAGAATTCAAGGTGTGAATATGACAAGACATTGGAGATGAGTTCATTTGAATTCATGTAAAGTTTGGGACTTCGATAGATTTATGAAGTGGATGGATGGAATCATCCTTGTATCACAATGAAGGTCTTGCAGGTTTGTGGAACTGTAGATGGTGATTGAGGGGAGTTCATGCAGAGAGACAGTTGCTTGGGAAAGAAGAGGTCCAAGACATCAGACTTAGAACATTTTTGCAGCGAAGGATGTCATTGGAACAATATGGTTGGTTTCAAGTTATTGCATTTCCTAAATGTTTCAGTGAGTTCTTTGAAGGGAAATCAGATGACTTGGTGGTTCAAGTGAAATCCATTTCCATTGGGAAAACTGACAGACTTGAGGGTGACTCAAAGAGTGCATATTTAAAGAAGTCTTGTAGCAATTTGGGTCGCTTAGGTTGGGAGAATATGAAGAGAGCTTGGAATGACCTATTATCCCCATTTTGTGGGATGACTATGGAGATGATGTCTCGGGGCCCTCAGGTTGTAGATATGGAGTGTAGAGAGACCACATGACTAGCAGTGTCCACTTGCACATACAAAAACCTGCTCTGTCACCACATTTGGATCTGTCGTCAGTGCATCCACCACACCAGCTATCTTTTGGAAGGCATATGGGTCTTGCTCCATGTGGTAAAATTCATGTATTGTGGCAGGTAATCACCTTAATATTTCAGGCATTTAAACATGTTATATTGGAGTTGGTTTTGATTATATAATTTTTGCTTGGAAATTATGCTTCTGACCCTATTTCACCCTGGTGAGTGTCATCGATTTCCTAGTAAGTGGCCAAATTTTGGGGAAGGGGTGGAACTGGGGGTCCCTTGAGGGGTTATCATACCATTCTCAACCATACTTACCACTTTCTTCTCATTACTTTCCCATCATATTTCCCTCTTCTAGGTTCTTTGACTTTAGTGACCCAAGAAGGGCATGTACCTCATTTCATGGGAAGAAGGGCCTGAAGGCCCAGAGGATGATTGCTGGAAAAAGATAAGAGCCTAAAATAAATCTTCTAGATGCTCACCTAGTCATGTCTTGAGAACGATGAACTGCTTCTCTAAAAATAATTGAAGACATGTGCAATATCAAACACACAATAAATATCCTGCTTGAATATAAGACTAACACAAGAGAATTAAAACACTTTATATGGTTAACCCTATGGAACTTTGTGGACCTCTTTGTTCAAGTGACACTGTGTCACTTCCCCACAAGCTAATAAATTCATTATTGGGAGTACACATGCATCTAGATGATTGATTAATTAATAAATGGCAATAAATGGGCTTGGAAAAAGGTTGCATTATGGAAGAAGGTGCAACACACCCCCTACAAAGTCACCCATAAATGAGACAATAAAAGGCCTTGTATGTCATGAAACTCATTTACCTATGAAGTCTAAACCCTTAGCCACCTCATCATATACTACATAACCTTGAGAGGCCATCCTTGGGAGCATCCCCTACTTGATGGTTTTGGTCTACCCAATAGGAATTTTATGACACCCCTCCCATACCTAAACTTGGTCAATTGTATAGGGTCTTTGAGCATTTGTTTAATTTGATGAGGTAGTTTTGATGCACATGTTTAGGTTCCCTCTTTAATAGATGTGGTTTTCACTTTCCATGATATTTTGACTTGAGATCCTTGGATGGCGTGCCTATTTGTTTTGCAAGACCTTGCTTGGTGACCAATTTTGGGAGAACAAGCATAGCTTGGGCTTCCATGGGGCAAGAAACCCATAGGATGGATTCCTAGGGCCCACGTGCCAGATGATGAAGATGTACCTTTGGAGGCCTAGAAAACACCTTGGACAACATGACCTATCCCTCACATACCAAATGACTTACACAAGAGGGGGAAAACATCACTTTCTTGAGGTTTGGCATCATATAGGGGCTAGGGTTTGATGTTGGCGTAGTTTCTCATTGAAACTTGGCATGATTTGACCGAAGGAAGCATGGAGATACTTTGGCGCATGATGAGGAGGGTCAAGGAGCCCCAATGACCTTTTTCTTTTTCTCCAACGACTTGGAAAATTGTCAAAACGTCCCCTAAAAGGGTGACATCATCTTATTTTTAGGGTTTCTATTGTGCAAAACTGAAATATGAATGAATTAAATAATATTATTTGTGTAAAGGGGAAAGATTAGGGTTTTTGACCCTGATATTGTGCTTTACCCTAAAATTAAGTGGACAAACTATGTGTTAGACATTTCGTAAAAATAGAGATCATGTGAATCTCATTTGATAACATGCCTCTCCCATTGTGAGAAGTGTTTGGCTGAAATTTTCGGTATTCTTGGGAATTTCAGTGTTTCTCTCTTGTGAAAATGTATTTTGGTGATATATCTCGGTGAATGGATGAGGAGGAGTGATGCACACCTCTTGAAGGCTTTCTCTTTGCTTGTGGATGAGAATTTGCATGGTGAACTATGGTTTGGTATCTCTTTTCTTGGAATTGGTAAGGAAAATCTGCATACACTAGTTTTTTTTTTTCTCATTGTTGGAGGAGTATGTTGTATACACCCTCCATTAATGCTTCATCTTCTTTTTAAGATTATAAGTCATTCTTGAACAAGGGTTACTAGGATGAATACAAGTGTGTATGCCCTCTTATATATACCCTAAGTTTGGTTGGCATACCCTAGGAAGTGAAAGGGATTATACCCCTAGGGTTTTTGTTGTTCTAACTTATGTTTTAAATACCCCATTCACCCAATTTTAAAGGCAGTAATCTGAATATTTTTTATTGGAGAAATAAAATAGTGCATTGGGAAACGTGAAATTTCGTCTTCTCAACATTTTGAAATTTGGGTTTTGTTCCTTATGCCTAGGGCACCTCTTCGCCACTAGGGAATCCCCTTTAAAGGGGTATTTCTTTCTTTTGTAAAAACTTCCATCTTCAGCCATTAGGTCTGCAGAAAATCTAATCAAACTTTCTTTTATAAATTGTTTTTCAACTGTCAGAATTTGCTAAGAGTTTATCACATTTATCTACTTGGTCTAGTGAAAATTTTGGGTGGATTCTTCGTGAGTTTTGGTGGTTGGTTTTTCTGTTGTAACAAATTGTTTGTTACATCCATAAGGATGAAAATTATCTCTACAAACATATTTTATTACAACCTTGTTTCATTACTAAACTCACATGCTTTCATTATTGAGTATCACTAGTGTTTATATAGCTTATCTCTAGCATCTTTCATTGTTAAGAACCAAATATCAATATAGCATAGAAAAACCTCAGAAAAAGTACTCAACGCCTTGAAAAAGAAATAATTTCAGATAATAAGCCTCTTCGAGGGGGCAACCTCCTTTTACCCCACTTAAATGTTCCAGTACAAGATGATTCAAAATGAAAATGTTTCCTTGGTATATATAGGAGACTAGGAGGTATAATTACAACTAATGGCCTAAGGCCGACATAAATAAAATAACATTACTAATATAATATGCCCCAATTAAGGGGTAATGAGCCAATATTAGGGCTTAACATGCCCCTCCCCTTGAGACAAGTGTTGTCCGCAACGCTTGAGTAACTATGGATGCTTATGTATAAAAGACTCATCTTCCCAAGTGGAATCTTCAGCCGATAGTTTCCTCCATTTAATAAGATACTCTGAAATGGATCTATTCCTCAGCTGGCGAATTCTTGTGTCAGTGATGGCTTTAGGCTCCAATAGGATTTTTCCTTCCTCATCAAGTTCTGGAAATATAGTTTGAACTGAGATCTTGTCGCCTATAACCTTTTTTAAGCATGAAACATGGAAAATTGGGTGTACTCGTGAAGATGCAAGCAGCTCCAATTTGTATGCCATAGTACCAATATTTTGCAACACCTTATAAGGGACATATTAATTTGGTGATAATTTATTATCCTTCTTGGCTTGCTTGAGGGACATCTGTGTGTATGGTTGTAGTCTTAAAAACACCCAATCCCCTACTTCAAAACTTCTTTCACTACGATGTTGATCTGCTTGTTGTTTCATGCGATTCTGTGCCATGGTCAAGTTGTCCTTTAAGATTTGGAGAACTTGTTGTTGATTCTCA
>ML807631.1:73744-87425 GCA_009831015.1 Picea engelmannii
AATTGAGGGGGGGGGGGGGTGAATCAGTTGTTACTGTGCTTAAACAATTATGCTTATTTTAAACTCTTTACAGAGCACTCAATGACAATCACAATAATGCAAAGAGGTAATCAATAGAACATTTGACATCAATCACACATATGAAATATACAGAGAAAGATATTTCCTGAGGAAACCCATAAAGGGTAAAAACCTCTTCTTCTTGGTATGATAAGTAATCTTTACATTCTGTACATTATCATACATATGAGATCAAACTCATTGTGAGGCTACAACCTCTGTTTTGCAAGCTGCAACTTGATGAGAGCACCAACTCTCTGTTTTCTCTATCACCTACTAGAAGGAAGCACCAACTCCATGGTTTCTCTAGCACCCACTAGAAGGAAGCACCAACTCCCTGGTTTCTCTAGCACCCACTAGAAGGAAGCAACAAATCCCTAAGTATTCCAGCACCAACTAGATGGAAGCACCAACTTCCAGTCACACAGGCACCAACCTGTATAACAGAGAACAACAGTTCTCCCTTGCACCACCCTCCCACCCTGGTTTCTCTGGTTGCAACCAGATGGAAGCTCCAACTCCCTATGTTCAAGCACCCACTTGAACCTCTGAGGACAATAATCCTCCCTAGCACCTCCCAACCACCCTGAAATATCAATCTTTGCTACTGAAACTTATTACAGTGATATAATGTTCATCAATGACTTACCAGTCTCATCACTGTTTTTCTACACTGCCCTGCTCTGTCTGCCTCATTGTCTTCCTGCACACATGCCTTGTGCTTTCTATTCTTTTTCCTTTTATGCTCTGTGCACCATGTCCATTCAATGCACCATTCCTCTTCTGTGTATTTCAGCTACTACACATTGCCTACTTCTACATGACTGAATCACTCTCAACAACAGCCTCCATCTCTTCTCTGTTCTATGTATTTATACTATCTATGCACCTCCTTCGTCCTCCATGCACAGTGCCTCTGCATGCTCTTCGTCGTGCCATGGTTCTACTCATCGAGTTGTTCACGACCACTCCAATTTTTCTATGCTTCGCTCGCTCAAGCCTCAGAAAGAAAACTACATCTCGCTTCTGTCTATTCCTCATCTGTTACTCATCTCTGAGTTTTATCTCACTTTGCGCATACTGTTGGTCTCACACTGTGCATACTGTAATTTCCCTTCTTTACAGTTCAACTCATTTTTTATTCAAAACAACCCACCACACACAGTCACTGCATGTTTCTTTTATGCACTACAAACCCTTCGGTTACTCCTCAAAACCCTAGAACAACACTTCAGCAACTGAAACGCCAACCATCCAAGAACCATGATTCGGTTTTGCTAACTGAATCGTAACAGAACAATTAATCATGAAGATCAACAATAGCCCTTCGATCAAATGCTCAAATAACCAGCACCGTTGGATTAAATCCACAGGGTCTTGGGTTTATTTCACCATTTCACATTTCGACATTTCGGCATTCCTGTGTTGTGAGGCATCTTGACTCTCCAAGTCGTGATCTCCGAAATGGATATTAGCTTCATGCTAGCTCCTCCCTTGAGCCTTCGTCGATGTGACCATACGTTATGACCAGGGGCCAATTCTGAACAAGCATTTCACATTTCACATTTTGGGGATTCTGTGAAGAGTCGTCTCGACTCTCCATGTCCCAAACTTCGAAATGGAGCTTGTCTCTTTGAGCTCTTCTCTACAGCTCTTCGACGATGTGACCACCGACGGTGACCAAGCACTTATCCATAAAGCACTTTCGCAATTTCTCATTTCGGCATTCATATGATGAAGGGTCTCGACACTCCAAGTCGCAATCACTGAAATGGAGCTTGATTGCACTAGCTCCTTCCTCCATCTTCCACAAATGTGACCACTGGCTATGACCACAGACTTATTAGAAAATGCATTTCGGCGTTTCGGCATTTCTGTGATGAAGTGTTTCGACACTCCAAGTCATGAACCCCAAAATGATCTGAAGGTATTTCGGTGTTTCACATTTCGCAACTTCGGGACTCCTATGATGAAGAGTCTGGACTCTTGACTCCTCCAACTCCCGGTATCCGAAACTCCGAAATGGAGTCTTTGTTGATGTGCCTATTTTAGGATTTTGGCATTTCGCATTTCACAACTTCGGGACTCCTGTGATGAAGAGTCTCGACTCTTGACTCCTCCAACTCCCGGTATCCGAAACTCTTGACTCCTGATTTCGGCGTTTCACATTTCGCAACTTCGGGACTCCTGTGATGAAGAGTCTCAACTCTTGGCTCCTCCAACTCCCAATATCTGAAACTCTTGACTCCTGATTTCGGCGTTTCGCATTTCACAAATTCGGGACTCCTATGATGAAGAGTCTCAACTCTTGAGTCCTCCAACTCCTGGTATCCGAAACTCTTGAGTTTAAGTCGTGGTTTCGCATTTCGCAATTTTCTGCCGTGAGTTGCTTCCTTGACTCCTAGAGTGTACGCTTCTGAATGGGATCCAATGATCACTTGTTGAACTTGCCATTGCCATGCCATTATCCCTACGTTGTTGGTCATGATCTTTTCCATCAATGACAAACACACATACTCTGCACTATCTCTTCTGATCTTATTGAGCTTGCTCTGTTGTATCTTCCCAAAATACTTCTGGTGCCTGCCTGGCACATTCTTCCTGTACTTAAGCCATCATCGTTGTTGTAATTTCCATCAATGACAAGAATACATTTCCTGTAAATCATGCCAACAACCATCTTACATGGCACACTATCATTAGATGCAGTTATTAACAACAGAAATAGTCAAGTCGCAACATCCAGATATTCAAACCTTAATCCAAAAATACGACAAGGTATTCCAAGACTTACCTATGAAGCTTCCACCTAATAGAAACATAGAACATATAATCAAGGTTAATCCATATTCAACACCAGTTAATATTAGACCTTATTGATATCCTCACCACCATAAGACGAAAATATAAAGGCTAATTCAAGACCTATTGAAATGTGGGGTTATTACGACAAGCAAGAGCCCATATGCAGCCCTAGTAGTACTGGTTCAGAAAAAAGATGGATCTTTCAGACTATGTATAGACTATCGAGGGTTAAATAAAATAACGTTAAAAAACAAATTTCCTATACCCTTCATAGATGAGTTTCTAGACGAACTCCATGGAGCTAAATACTTCTCAAAATTGGATTTAAGATCAGGGTACTACCAGATTCGAGTAATATTATAAGATGTAGAAAAAACTACTTTCCAAACACACGAAGGTCATTATGAGTTTAAAGTCATGTCGTTCAGTCTAACCAATGCACCAGCTACCTTCCAAGCAACTATGAATCAACTTTTTCTCCCTTACTTAAGGAAGTTTGTATTAGTCTTCTTTGATGATATTCTTATTTACAGTAAAACTTGGAAGGAGCATCTGAAGCATTTAGAACATGTACTTTCTCTCTTAGAGAAAAATCAGTTCTATGCAAAACTATCAAAATGTTCCTTTGGTAAAGAAGAAGTAGAATACCTTGGTCATGTCATATCTCAAGAAGGAGTCAAGGTGGACCCTGAAAAAATAAGGCAATCACAGAATGGAAAAAACCAAAGAACATTTCAAAACTAAGGGGATTCCTTGGATTAACAGGTTATTATTGAAGATTTATCAAGAACTACGCTCATTTAACAACACCCTTATCAAACTTATTAAGGAAAAATTCCATCAAATGGGATAACAGTGCACAAGAATGTTTTGAAACATTAAAAGGGGTTATGTCGTCTACACATGTATTAGCAACACTAGATTTTGCAAAACCCTTTGTAGTAGAATGTGATGCATCAGGAATTGGAATAGGAGCAGTATAAATGCAATATTGCCACCCAATAGCATTTGAAAGTCGAAAGCTCAACAAAAAGGAAGAGTTAAAATCTACCTATAATAAGGAAATGTTAGCTATTATGCATGCATTAGCTAAATGATGGCAATATCTCTTAGGAAGCAGATTTTCGATACGTACTGATCAAAATAGTCTCCAATACTTACTAAGACAAAAAAACATTGTCCACAGAACAACAAAATTGGATGGAGAAACTTTCCACCTTTGATATGGAAATAATACACAAAAAAGGGAAAGACAACGTAGTTGTTGATGCACTATCACGAAAAGATGAGGAAGTAAATGCATATGCAACAACAGTAGTCATTCCAGATTGGTTGGATGAGATTTGACTTGAGTATGCCAAAGATCATGAATCTAATTCCATAATCAACAATTTAGACCAAAACCCCAAATTTGAATGGAAAAATGACATTTTATGGTACAAGAACATAATCTACCTAATTCCATCCTCAAAATTTAAAATTAAAGTTTTAAGGGAATCACACAGCTCCTCAGCATCAGGACATGTGGGTTTTTTCAAAACTTACTATAATGCACGAAAATCATTCTATTGGAAAGGAATGAATAACGAGATTCAAATATTTGTTGCCGAATGTGAAATTTGTCACAGAAATAAAAATGAAAATGTTATGACTCCAGGATTACTTCATCCCCTACATATTCCTGAACAAAAATGGGAAGAAATTTCAATGGATTTCATTGAAGGGCTACCCATGTCTGAGGGAAAGGAAAATTTTTTTGTGGTAGTCGATAGATTAACCAAATATGCACATTTCATGGTAGTAAGAAAAACCGACTCAACAAAACAAATTGCAGATGTTTTTTGCAAAAATATTTATAAGTTACATGGGTTTCTGAAGGTAATTGTCAGCGATAGGGATGCAAAATTTAAAGGAAATTTCTGGAAAGAATTTTGCAAAAATACTGGTATATCTCTTAATATGAGCTTCGCCTATCACCCACAAACAGATGGACAAACATAAATCGTAAATAAATGCTTAGAAACGTATCTGCGGTGCTTTGTGACAAATAAACAAAATAAATGGTCTCAATGGTTACACTTAGTCGAATGGTGGTATAACTCTACATATCACACTTTCGCTAAAATGACTCCCTTCCAAGCCTTATATGGTTATGAACCACCTAAATGGAAGAAGTTTTCACTAATTAATACTAAGGTCCAAGCAGTAAGAAATAAGCTAGAGGAAGAACAAAAAATCATACAAATATTAAAAGAGAACCTAGCAACAGCTCGTAATCGAATGAAACAATTAGCAGACCAACATAGATCAGAAAGAGAATTTGAAGAAGGTGATTGGGTGTTTGTATGACTTCAAACCTACAAACAATTATCCCTTAAGCGACAAGGGAAGAACAAATTGGCCCCAAAATTCTATGGACCCTTTCAAATTAACAAAAAAATAGCCAAGTAGCTTATAGATTGGAGTTACGAGACAATTGTCGAATCCACAATGTCTTCCACATTTCATGTCTCAAAAAATGCTTGGGAAAGCTCAACCAATACAAACAGAAATCCCTGAATTCAATGACGAAGGAAAACTTATTTTAGAACCAGAAGGTATTATTGCCACAAAGGAAAAGGTGTTACGTTCCAGGACCATAAAGGAATATCTTATCAAATGGAAAAACCTTCCATAAGAGGACTCATCATGGGATTCCTAACGATTCCTCCTACAATATCCATCGCTACCCTTGCTTTGAGGACAAAGCAAAATCTTAAGAGGGTGGCAATGTTACGAACATAAAAATGATAATAATAATAAATAGAATAAACTGTAATAATAATTAATATCATTTAATTAAATCAAGAGGCACGTACCTCTTCATCAAGAGGCACGTACCTCCTCACCTCATGACCAGTCAATGCTATATAGCAACCATCACGAGGGTAGTGTAATTATCAATTTTATCATATTCAATCATATATCAATATTCATAAATACTCATTTCTCAGTAAATAATAACTTTCATGTTACATTTTTTAATCCTCTTCCGAACTCTAACGATACTTTAGCAAGCTATCCCAAATATTTTCCCTAGATTTTCTGTTGAATCCACCTAAAGGAAGTTCCCATTCCACCTTTGATGAGTTCTTATTGAGGCTCATCTAGCGGCTCCACCTTCCAAGAACCCACCTTTCCCTTGTTCCCCTTTCCATCCTTTGATGAGCTTTGAGTTCATTTGGCGACTCCACTGAGGTATTACCCTAAGTAATGGAACCATGGCCTCACGGGATTTACCATGGTATTTCCATAAAGTCTATCCTTATTTGGATGTTCAGGATATCCCTGGATATCCAAATCATTGCTCCCCAGAGTAGAGGGAAAGTTTCCCCAAATTTAATGGTGGTCCACCTCTAGAAATCACCCATGTCGTAAATTATATGAAGTATGATTCAAGACTAAATGTGCTACATGAGGATGTGTTGATGAATATTTTGTATCTTCACTAGAATCAAGTCAAAGGAATTGGCTTGCACACTCATATATTCCTAAGAGCATATCATCTTCCACCAAGCTCATTGAATAATTTCTCAAGCACTATTGACCAACTACCCACAATTTGCAAGATACTTTACAAGATCTCAAAGACATTCTTTGCAAATAATTTTTTCCTATATATGAGGATGAAGAAAATCTTGTTGAAAAAGATCCAGATGAGACATATGATCAAGATGAAGTGTTCCAAACCTTTTCTCCTCCCACACATCAAGAATAGAACATGACGAGTCATGACCCATTTGAAGAACTTGATGATGCTTTATCCCATGATTGTGGAAGTGAAGAAGTATTAGTCCTAAGATATGACATATCCTTTTGAGAAAAAGGAAGACAAAGCACTGTGCAGTAAGGATCAAGCCCTGTGTAATGAAGAAGTGATGGAAGAGTGTTCCCATGAAGAGAAAAAAGAATCTTGATGAAGTGCAACATGTTGAGGCATCATTATTTTTACTCCTTCTTGATGAAGTTGAGGTTTTCCAACCATGCTCTCCTCTTGAAGTCGCCCCGGCCTCTTCTCTTCCTGCACACAAAGACAAAGAGGTGGTCATTTTCAATCATATGGATGGTCTTATGAAAAAACCTTTGGATATGGTTAATGAGAATATAGACACTTTCATACAAATTCGGAGATGCAAATGGGATTTCAATCATTTCAATTTTGATGGAAACCCCATTTACGACATTGAAGGTAGCCTTCAGGAAAATGGGTTTAAATTATCATCTTTAGAGGACGAATTTTCATGCATATATGATTCATATGTTTGGCAGCCTGATGATGACATGATTACATAATTATTCGAGGATGACTTGTCACAACATACTCAGGTTGATCTTCAATCATCCCTTGATATGTAACCTTTTGAGGATGAAAATTTATTTTGTGAGGTTTTTCAGCCATTATGCTTAGACTTTGATAGACACCAGGTCGTGGCCAGCCCAGGGCTCTCTGAGGTCCACACTACCAATTGAAAGTACTTTCATATTGAGACTTTGGGTGGGGATTTGCAGATAAAGAAGTGACATTTCCTAAGTCTAAGGGATGAGTTTTTCTCTAGACATGAGGTTATCCCTTACCTCTTATCTTTTTCTCTAGGAATCCATGAGGTCTTCTTCCAATCTCTCATCTCCTCTTAGTCTTCCACAAGTAGTGGATCTTTCTACATGAATGAAGATGAACCATCATATGTATTAAATAGTCCTCTTCAAAGATGGGTTGATAGAGCTTGTGGCTATCACTTCATGCAGGATCCCTTGGATGATCAGAGTTGTGTATATTATTTCCAGTAGTATTTCCTCCCTCCCACTCATCTCCATGAGTTTCATTTTGCGATTGATTATACATCTATTTATGATCATCATCATTATACGCTTGAATTATATTTATTGTTTTACATAATTAAGCACAAGGGGGAGATACTTTGATGGGATGATCAACTGGTTGCATTGGTTGTATGAATTTACCTGACAACACCTATCGCTTGATGTTCGGGGCCCCAACGCCCCGGGTAAGTAGGTAGGTCATATTGCTTTCCTTGCATTTTCATCTTTATTTCTCATGTTAGTTTATATGCATTTCATTTTTCATTTTTCACTAATTGCATATCGATTTCATTCTTAGTTTAGAAATTTTTGAAAAAATGCTAAAATTTTATTTTCTAGATTAGTTTTCATTTTTGGTATATGGACAAAGGATGAGCGAAGCCATCCTACTATTGACAAGTTTTTTGTCTTAGTGTGTGTAGACATAGGTATACCAAGATATTTTGTGGTTCTCATGCACTCTACCATGAGCACATGTCCCCAAGTAGGAGCCAGATGTTATCCCCATTTTGTGGGATGACTACGTAGATGATGTCTCGAGGCCCTCAGGTTGCAGATGTGGAGTTCCAAGAGACCACATGACTAGAAGTGTCCACTTACACATACAAAATCTCGCTCTAACACCACATTTGGATCCATCGTCAGTGCATCCACCACACCATCTAGCTTTTGGAAGGCATATGGGTCTTGCTCCATGCGGTACAAGTCAGGTATTGTGGCAGGTAATCACCCTAATATTTGAGGCATTGAAACATCTTATATTAGAGATAATTTTGATTATAGAACGTTTTCTTGGACATTATGTTGCTGACCCTATTTCACCTTGGTGAGTGTCATTGATTTCCTAGTAAGTGGCCAACTTTTGGGGAAGGGGTGTAACTAGGGGTCCCTTGAGGGATCATCGTACCATTCCCGACCATACTTACCACTTTCCACTCATTACTTTCCCATAATACTTCCCTCTTCTAGGACCTTTGAATTTAGTGACCCAATAAGGGCATGTACCTCATTTCATGGGAATAAGGGGTTGAAGACCCAGGGGGATGATTGTTGGTAAAAGATAAGAGCCTAAAATAAACCTTCTAGATGCTCACCCAGTCAGGTCTTGAGAACGATGTACTAATTATCTCAAAGGAATTGAAGACGTGCACAATATCAAACACAATAAATATCCTGCTTGAATATAAGACTAACACAAGTGCATTAAAACACTTTATATGGTTACCCCTATGGCACTTTGTGGACCTCTTTGTTCAAGTGACACCATGTTACCTCCCCCCAAGCTAATTGATTCACTATTGGGAGTACACATGTGTTTGGATCATTGATTAATTAATAAATGACAATAAATGGTCTTGGAAAAAGGTTGCATTGTTGAAGAAGGTGCAACACACCCCCTACAAAGGCACCCATAAATGAGACAATATGAGCCCTTGTATGTCATGAAAATCATTGAACTATGAATTCTAAACCCCTATACACCTCATTATCTACTACATAATCTTGAGAGGCCATCCTTGGGAGCATCTCCTACTTGAGGGTTTTGGTCTACCCAATAGGATTTTTATGACACCCCTCTCATACCTAAACTTGGTCAATTGTATAGGGTCTTTGATAATTTGTTTAATTTGATGAGGTAATCTTGATGCACATGTTTAGGTTCCTTGTTTATTATATGTGGTTTTCACTTGCCATGATATTTTGACTTGAGATCCTTGGAGGGCGTGCCTATTTGTTTTGCAGGACCTTGCTTGGTGACCAGTTTTGGGAGAAAAGTCATAGCTTGGGCTTCCACGGGGAAAGAATCCCATAGGAAATATGCCTAGGGCCTGCATGTCGGATGACAAAGACGTACCTTTGGAGGCATAGAAAACACCTTGGACAACATGACCTAGCCCTCGCAAGCCAAAGGGCTTGCCCAGGAGGGGAAAAACATCACTTTCTTGAGGCTTGACGTCATAGAGGGGATAAGGTTTGATGGTGATGAAGTTGCTCATTGACACTTGGCATTATTTGAATGAAGGAGGCATGGAGATACTTTTTTTCATGATGAGGAGGCTCAAGGACTCCCAAATACCTCTTTCTTCTTCTCCAACAACTTGGAAAAGTGTCAAAACGTCCCCTAAAGGGGTGACATCATCTTATTTTTAGGGTTTCTATTGTACAAAAGTGAAATTTGAATGAATTAAACAATATTATTTGTTTAAAGGGGAAAGATTAGGGATATTGACCCCTATCTTGTGTTTTACCCTAAAATTAAGTGGACAAACTATGTGTTAGATATTTTGTATAAATAGAGATTGTGTGAATCTCATTTGATAACATAACTCTCCCATTGTGAGAAGTGTTTGGCTGAAATTTTTGCTATTCTTGGGAATTATGGTGTTTCTATCTTGTGAAAATGTATTTTGGTGATATCTCTTGGTGAATGGATGAGGAGGAGTGATGCACACCTCTTGAATACTTTCTATTTGCTTGTGGATGAAAATTTGCATGGTGAACTAGGGATTGGTATCTATTTGCTTGGAATCGGTAAGGAAAATCTGCATACACTAGTTTTCTTTTGCTCATTGTTGGATGAGTATGTTGGATACACCCTCCATTAATGCTTCATATTCTTGTTAAGGTTATAAGTCATTCTTGAACAAGGGTTTCTAGAAGGAATACAAGTGTGTATACCCTCTTAGATTTACCCTAAGTTCGGTTGGCATACCCTAGGAAGTAAAAGGGCTTACACCCCTAGGGTTGTTTTTTATCTAACTTATGTTTTAAAGACCCCATTCACCAAATTTTAAAGGAACTAATCTGAATATTTGCATTGGAGAAATAAAATAGTGCATTGGGAAACATGAAATTTCATATTTTCAACGTTTTACAATTCGGGTTTTGTTCCTTGCGCCCAGGGAATCTCTTAGCCACTAGGGTGTCCCCTTTAAAGGGGTATTTCTTGCTGTTGTAATAAACTTTCATCTTCTGCCATTAGGGCTGCAGAAAAGCTAATCAAACTTGTTTTTATAACTTGCTTTTCAACCGTCAGAATTTGCTAAGAGTTTGCCACATTTATCTTCTTGGTCTAGTGCAACTTTTGGGTCGATTCTTCATGAGTTTTGGTGGTTGGTTTTTCTACTGTAAAAATTTGTTTTTTACAGCCATAAGGTTGCAAATTATCTATGAAAACATCTTTTATTACAACCTTGTTTCATTGCTAAAGTTATGTGCTTTCATTCTTGAGTATCACTAGTGTTTATATAGCTTATCTCTAGCATCTTTCATTGGACTTTTAGCAATTGTTTAGCAGCTTCAATACTTATTTATTTTGTGATGTACATTGTTGTATGTTGTTGCAATTAGGGATAGAAAGATTAAATTTCTTGTCCACCTAACATTATGCATATATGCTTGGCTTGTTCTTGTGAGGCAGGGATGGACACTTACCTTAGTCTTTGGATTTGGACAAAGTGACGGAGATGATATAGAAAACACTAAGTTCGAGCATGGGGAAGTGCATTCTCATGAGTTGGGCTTGATGGTTGGATTAGTTACCCAATCATTCCAAGGCATGAGGGATATCAGTGTGCATAAACATGGTAGAATTGGTTGAAGTATGGGGTGGCAACAAGATCATATGAGTTCAACACTTGGTGAAATTTTGAAGTGAAGTGGGTAGCAGTCAGTTGTAGCAGGCAGCGATAGCAACAACTGAACCGAACAACACTAAGGTAGAAACATCAAAGAAATATAGTGGAACATAGTTGGGTGAATTTCATCCTTGGAGTTGGGTGAAGTGACTGCATTGACTTAGGAAATAGATCATGCGTAGTTGGGTGCAGTACAATTTGGTTTGTGGAAAATTTGGGTTTCCACTTCGCAGGGAAACTTGGGGTTTCCACTTTGGCAGAATTATGGGGTTTCCAGTTGGCATGAAACTTGGGGTTTCCAAAAGCCTTAGTTGCAACAGAGGCATGAGTTCAAGCAAAGACTTAGAGATCACAGATTTTGTGGATGTTATTGAGGACGAAAATGACTTGAGGTGGGGCAGGATGTAAGGCTTGGGGTGCCAATATTAGGCACATGCACTTCCACCACACACTGAAATGGAGTAAATCAAGTAGGAAATATGCTCAGTGCGAATGAGGATATTAAAGTCTTAATATAGAGGATATTTGGGGTTCCTTGGGCATGCAACGAGCCAAGGAGCGACTCCACCCAAGGTGCCTTGCGACATAATTCAAACGACGAATGGTTTCATGAATGGTTGAGAGCATGACTTGGGCACTCCAACAACAAAGGAAAATTGGTTAAGTCATGGGGAGCACACTTAGGGGAGTCGACCTGACTCACCTAAGGGGAACGTGCACCCAAGATGATGAGTCAGTTAGATGGATGGGGTGCATCGGTCTAAGAGGCATGTCAGTTGATGGGTGTGTGGAATATATGGGTGCATTAGGTCCACAGAGGGGCATGATGTTCGGTTGAGTGTGACATTTTTTCAAGGGGCACGACACACCCAAGAGACATGACATTTTTCACAAGTGATCCTTGGAGTCCATATAAGAGCAAGGGTGCACAAGCAAGGAAGGAATCTTGGTATAAATTGGAAGACAAGGAGAGAAAGAAGAGATATGCGGTTCTGAGGTAGATGAAGAGGAAAATATCCCTCAAGGAGCCAAGTCGCTCCACTCTGGAGGACTTATGCTGCCTTGAGGAGGATTTGGTGGACATAGTTTGGAGAGCTTCTCTTGGGATGATTTTGGTGAAGTTTGGAAACATGGGTCTACTGGATGCATGTTTGAGGCAGAACCAAAATCTATGAATTCAGTGAAAATGAAGAGAAAAAAGTATATGGTTGAGGGCACGTCTGAGGTGCACCGCAGGAGGTTGTGGAGACAATTGCAATAGAGAGTCTTTATGAATAATCTGTGTATGAGTGTATTGGTGAGGTGAGGTGAATTGTTTGATTCTGCCAATGTTGTAAACTGAGATGGTAGTGCTCGGTAACTGTTTCACAATAACAAAGACTTATCCAGGTGTTAGGTATGGTTTGTGTTTCCCTCACTATATCTATGTTTCTCTTGTTTGTTTCATTGTTGTTCTCTTGGCTTCTCATGTTCATGGATGTATGATTAAATACAACTAAGTGTTAAATTTGTTAACAAATTTCTAAGTATACAAGAGTTGCACTAGAGAAGGAGTGTGACTCGTAGATAGTGTAGAAGGGAGTATGGGTATGCTCTGGGGGAAGAGGCATAATCTGGATGAAGTATCCTTGGTGTTTCCAAGCGTCCAAGTGAGAAACTTCACGAAGTCACATGCCCTCAAGAGGCGTACGATCGTAAGGAACATTGTAGGGATGTGACACCAAGTACAATATGACTTTCAAGTGATGAATACAAAATGCATGCAAGCATATCAAGAAACAACGATAATTCGAGTGATGAATTATGATCACCAAAATTGAATGTGACAAGTTGCATGTTTTGCAACATTTGTCTATGAAAACTAGACATTTGTTCAATGTGGACATATGTCCCAATTGAAAGATGATATGTTACCAATAATTGTAACAATTATTTATTGACATTTTGATTATTGTGGACATATATTTTGTCCCATTTCATATGACAAATGGTTTGTGTATAATAAAATTGGATTTCTTAATATATTGCATTGTCCAATGTCGTAAAATGTTATGTTGTTGATTAAATATATGGATGATTTACATTGTTACGATGAACATAGATATACTCAACTAGTATATTTGTCTAAATGATACAACACATTAATGTAATGATTATATCCAAACACAATAATTAAAATCTAAAAATCAATATTATTATAAAAAAAATGATTTTTTGATGAATCTCTCTCTCTCTCTCTCTCTCTCTCTCTCTCTCTCTCTCTCTATATATATATATATATATATATATATATATATATATATATAACAAGAAGTTTC
>ML807631.1:90054-120719 GCA_009831015.1 Picea engelmannii
AATCTACAGGTAGATCTAAGTCTCCAGGAAAATCTTTGAGGAAATGATGGAAGTGTGGTAAAACAAGGCAAAATAAGAAAGATTGCAAGTTTAAGAAGGTTGATAAACCAAAGGGATTTGATAGTACCTCTTCCACATAGGTGAAAACCTCCACTGAAGAAGGAGGTGATGTTTACCTGGCATCTAAAGGTACACATGTAGAACGTGATGTATGGTTGATCGACTCAAGTGCGTCATACCATATGACTCCTCACGGGGAGTGGTTCTATGAATATGAAAAATACGATGGTGGTGATGTATTCCTAGGAGATGACTCGACAACCAAAATCATGGGAAGTGGAAGGGTTAAGTTGCTGCTAAAAGATGGAAGGATTAGAAATCTCCCTAGGGTTCTACACATTCCAAAACTATCCAGGAGCCTAATATATGTAAGCAAGTTGGATGATGCAGGAGTGGATATTGTATTGGGAAAGGGCACCTACAAGATGGTACGAGGAGCAATGGTGTTGATGAGGGGAGTTCAGTGTGGAACTCTATACAAGTTGTTGGGAAGCACTTGTACTAATAGGTGTAATAGTTATGTTGTCCCTGAGAAGAGAAATAAAGAAGACAAGACCAATATTTTCCCTGGAAAGAAGAGCATGTTGTGGCATCAAAGACTAGGACATATTGGAGAAAAGGGCCTTTGAACACTACACGGTAAAGGCATGGTTGAAGGTATGTCTAATTGCACTCTGGATTTTGATTTTTGTGAACATTGCATATATGGTAAACATAATCGAGTAATATTCCCATCTAGTGCTACAAGAGCAAAGGGGATCTTAGAGTTTATACACAGTGATGTGTTTGGACCTGTGCATGTTCCATCACTATGTAAATATGGGTATTATGTTTCATTCATAGATGATTTCTCAAGGAACACGTGGATTTGTTTTCTTAGAAAGAAATCTAAGGTATTTGATAAGTTTAAAGAGTTCAAGGCTCTGGTAGAAAATCAGACAGAGAAGAAAATAAAGGTATTGAGAACAAATAATTATGGAGAATTCTACGGAAATGAATTCGAAGAATTATGTAATAAGTGTGGTATAACAAGGTAGAAGACTACTCCATACACACCTCAGCAGAATGGAGTTGCAGAAAGGATGAACATGACACTTATGGAAAAATCAAGGAGCATGCTTAGTGGTGTCAAGATAGGACATGAATTATGGGCAGAGGCAGTGGGTACAACATGTTACCTAGTCAATCAATCACCCTCATCAGCATTGGATGATATAACTCCACACGAGGTATGCACTGGTAAGACACCCTCTCTTGAACATCTCAGAGTGTTTGGTTGTGATGTTTATGTACATGTTCCAAAGGAAAATAGGAGTAAGCTGGATAATAAAGTGTATCTTTATGGGTTATAAATATGGTGTGAAAGGATATAATCTTTGGAACCCATAAACTAAGAATATAGTTTACAGTCGGGATGTTGTTTTTAGAGAGGTAAAAGATGTGTCCAAATAGGAATTCCTACCAATGCAAGATGAACCTGAGAAAATAGATCTTGAGTTTGATGATACAAAATCTGAATCATCTGAAGAAGATGAAGAAAAAGTAGAATAACCTCATACCCCAGTATTGAGGAGATCAGTTAGGGAAAGAAGGAAACGAGAAAGGTATAGTCCACCTGATTTTTGTTCTAATTTTGCTTTATCTATTACTGATGATAATCCCAGAACTATCAACGAAGCAGTGAATTCAGAGGATAGTAAACTACGGAAGAAGGTCATGGTTGAAGAACTGGATGCCTTGATAATAATGAGGCATGGTATATAGTTGAGTTGCTAGCTGGAAGAAAATCTGTTGGTAGAAAATGGTTGTTTAAGAAGAATCTTAATGCAAAAGGAACGGTGGAGAAATACAAATCTCGGTTAGTAGCAAAAGGTTATTCCTAGTTAGAGGGAATTGACTTTGGTGATATTTTTTTCTCATGTTGCCAAGTTAACGTCTATTAGATTTATTTTATCTATTGTTGCTTCTTTTGATCTTGAAGTGGAACAGATGGATTTCCAGACAACATTCCTACATGGGGATCTAGAAGAAGAAATCTACATGAAGCAACCAAAAGGCTTTGTAGTGAAGGGAAAGAAAGAGTTGATCTGTAAGATAAAGAATTCACTATATGGTCTGAAGCAATCACCTAGGATGTGGTACCAAAAGTTTGACACATACATCCTTGGATTGGGATTTGTGAGAAGTAGAGTTGATCACTGTGTATATTCCAAGGAGGTTGGTAATCACTTCATTTATGTAGTCTTGTATGTTGATGACATGTTGTTGGTAGGAAATAACATGGATGTTATCAAGGAGGTGAAATCGCAACTATCCTTCAAATTTGACATGAAGGATCTCAGTGTTGCTAACTTCATTATGGGAATGGAGATTAAAAGAGACCATGCAAACAGGAAACCATGGTTGAATCAGAGAAAATATGTTGAGACGATATTGCAGAGGTTTAATATGCATGGAAATAAACCGGTCAAGGTTCCTATTCCTATAGGTGTAAATTTATCTGCAGACCAGTGTCCCAAGACACAGGAAGAAGAAGAGGACATGTCCCATGTTTTGTATGCTAGTGCAGTTGGAATTTTGATGTATGCAATGGTCTGTACTAGACCGAAAATTTCACATGCAGTGGGATTTTTGAGAAGGTATATGTCAAAACCAGGGAAGGAGAATTGGACAGCAGTAAAGAGGGTCTTCAGGTGCGTGGCACTACCAATTATGGATTGTGCTACCAAGGAAGACCAGGATTGGACAGAGTGGTGGACATACATGGCTTTGTTGATGCAGACTGGGCTGGAGATATGGATTGCAGAAGATCTACAAGTGGGTATGTTTTTAACCTATTTGGAGGAGCAATCAGTTGGATGAGAAAAAGGCAGGATGTAGTGGCACTCTCAACTACAGAAGCTGAATACATGGAAACCACTCATGCAAGAAAGGAAGAAATATGGTGACAGAGATTGTGTTCAAGTATTGGGTTGGTACAACAAGCAGTGATATTAGATTGTGACAGTCATAGTGCAATCTTCATGGCAAAGAACCCAACTTATCATTCAAAGACAAAGCATATTGATGCTCAGTATCACTTTGTGAGAGACATGGTTGAAGAAAAGAAGGTGTTGCTGGAAAAGGTTGACACTTTGAAGAATGTCGCAGATTCATTGACAAAGTCTGTGAGCACATAAAAGTTCTCCTGGTGTAGAGTAACAATGGGAATTGTTGGCCTTTATTGTTGACTATATAATCCTGTGGACCCATGGATGCAAAGAAAACAGCAAGCGGGAGAATGTTGGGTATGTGTTATATTCTTTGCATGTGTGTGTGTGGGCACGTCAAATTCGACAACTGCGTCTGACGATCCCAACTTTATTTTCTCTCTCTATCGTGTGCGTCGAGCACTTACTAGGGGGGTTCCCAAGGGGGGCCAGGTATGCCCCCCCCTAGTTATACGTAGCGTTCGGGGTAGCACCCCGAAAATGTTTTTTGGGGCGGTTTTTGTTATTTTAGCGGATTTTGCTATTTTTAGCGGTTTTCTAAATTAATCCTGGATTAAGGGATTAGGGTTTTGGTATCTATGGAATACCTAAAAACATTGTATATATTGTATGGTGAATGGTGAAATTAATACAATGAAGAGTATAAAGGTTTTCTCTCGGTTAAGGGTTTCCGGTGTAAATCTATGTGTACTATGTGTATGAGCCATTGATTAATTTTTCTTTTTCTTAAGAATCTATATGCAATGCTTTACTTCATAGGTTTAAAACTTACACCCATTTACAACTCTCCATGCTAGCTAATTTTCAATAAGTGGAAAATCCTTGACCCTAGTCATTCGGAGCTTGATCCATTACTCAAAAGATAGAGGATCAATATGTTTTTGCATCATTACTTGCTTCCAAAGTCCATCATATTTTGAAAGCTTCTGTAAACTCCTTATTGATAGTGCTTAACCAAAAAATGAATGTTCTTTAACCCCAATCCCCAACTCCCTTGGATTTGCTATCTTGTTCCATTTTACTAGTGGGATACTTTACTTTTTTGTTTCCCTTGTCCATAAGAAATTAAAACATTTCTTCCTAAATTTTTCCATCATTCCTTTGGGGATGTATGCTAAATATTGCTAGTACATAGGAATACCTTCAAGCACTGGCCTTGACCAAAGTCAATCTTCCTCCTCTTGATAACCACCTATAACACCAAATTGAAAATCTATTTTTTATCTTTTCATATAACCAAATCCAGTATTTAAACCTATAATTGTTTAACGCAACATGAAACCCGCATACTTCACCCCATTGTCAATGGGGGATACATTTAAATAGGAGTATTTGGGATAGCCTCATTCTTGCTTAACAACTAAACCATTAAAAATAATAGTGGATTTATGCAAGTTTACTTCCATCATGATTGAACACAATAAATCTAATACTTCCTTGTATTTCTCAACCTCCCTCATAGTACTTGAACCAAACAATATTACATCATCCACAAATAAAAGGTGAGACAATGCTAGATTTTTTCCTACTTTTATCCCTTTCATTGATCTTTCCCTTTTTTCCTCATTTACCACCCTATTTAAGCCTTTAGCTACCCGAAAAAAGGAAAGGAGAAGTGGGACAACCTTGGCTTAATCCCCTTGAAGGGGTGAATAATATGGATGTCAAACCATTGATTAAAACTATAATGGATATTGCAGACAAGCAACCCATTATCTAATATACCATATGAATGCTCATTCCAATATGGGTTAGAATAATTCTAACATACATCCAACTTACCCTATTATAAGCCTTGGATAGATCAAATTTTAAAAATGAAGTGTGTGAATGAGAAAAGGGCTTTTAGCTCTCATTTGAATTGGTTTGAGTTGTGTGGATGGTTTTGGATTCCATAAACATATGCTTTAGCTATGTGCATGTCAAGAGGCTTGAGAGCATTGGTCATCAATTCAATAAAGATGTTGTAGAACTATGTGGTTATTTCTACTAAATGTTTTCTTCTTTTCCTCCAGAATCTTTACTTGGGCCTTTTCATGTTCTAAAATTTAATCCCTTCCTTGTTTTTGTCAATTCTTTTTTTAATTTGTGTCTCTACCTCAAGTAAACATATTTGGGAATTTTGAAATTTTGAAATTTTTTCCATTCTACTATAATCCTTTGAACATTTTTTAAAGTTCTTTGAAAATTGAAACGCTATTGATTTTTCCTTAGAGTGATCATATTTCCTTCAATTATGACTAACTAGCTTTCTTAGTTCCTCTTTCTCCATCCATCTTGGATTAAATTTGAAGGGGCCAAGAGGTTTTTCATCGTCTTCTCAATTTGTAAGAGAATTGGGAGACGGTTTGATTAACTGCCCTCTCCAACCCATGATGTAATCCTTTTTTCTTCCACTGTGATCCTCTCCACCACCATGAATCTATCCAGTTTTTTAGAGAGACCTTCATATCCTATGCTAAAATTGCTCTAGGTGGGAACAAATTTAAATTGCACCATATCACAAATTCCTACTTCTTCAATCATATAAAAAATAATAATTTGCCAATGGGTCATATCTAGCATTTATTCCCCATACCTCCCATCTTTTGTTAGCAAGGTTTATGTCCCCACCTAAAATGCAGTGTCTTCTTGAAGAATTCCCAAAGTGAAGAAATTGTCCCAAAAAAACCTTATTGTCCTCATAATGACCCTACATATTGATGATAGAAAAGGTCTTCCCTAATTCCATTGTCCTCAATTTTGTAAATAACCCTACATTTAGAACAAATGATTGTGTAATATTTATGGATTTGTTCGATCTTGTTAATATGCCTCCTAATATCCCAATTGAATCCAAAGTGATAAAGTTTCAGTCATTGAGGAAAGAAGAGAAAAATCCTTTAACTCTTATTCCCTCTCACATAGTTTCTTGGATCATGATTACCTCAGGTTTGTAAAGAATAATCGATGTCTTAAGGGATTTTTTTTGTGGGATCCCCCTACCCCCCCTCACATTTAAGGATAGGATTATCATTTTGTAACCCTCGTCGAGGGATGTGGAAATTTTGGATTTAAGGAAATGAATGCAAATCTAGAATTTCATCTCTCAATAGAGGTTTCCCAAATCTAATCCCTAAGAGCTATCAACCTTCGAGATAATATATAAAATATATAATTATAGTAGTGAACAAAACAAATACTTCACTTCACTTCAGTCCAAATCATTAGGCGGCTCAAGAGAAAAGATACCAAACCAGTGTACTTCAGTGTTAGCATGTTACAATAATCGGGGCACACTTTTCCATGCATATAATGGATCTAAAATAAATTCATTACAACAAAATTGATGTAGGAGCATCCCTCACACTATAGTTATCCTACACTTTTCCTTGATGTAATGTAGTGAAATATTTATTCTCTGTAGAGAAATTGTGTCAACCATTGGAATATTAAGAATTGGAATTGTAATTTGAATAGTTAGGGTAGTTGTAAGGTCAAATGTCGAAGCGAACGATAATAAATATGAATTTTGTGAATGAGAAAAGGGCCTTTGGCTCTCCATTGATTTGGTTTGTGTAGAGTGGATGGTTGTGGATTTCAGAGACCTGTGCATTTTCTCAATGCATGTAAAGAGGCCTAAGAGCATTGGTTGTTCATTCAATAAAGAGGTTGCAATATGGTGTGGTTATTTCTACTAAATGTTTTATTATTGTGGTGTATTTATGCTTGTTTTCAATTGAATTGTAGACTATGTTGGTTATCTATTTAATATTGAAATTGGATTTGTTTATAGCAATTGTGGAGAAATTCCTTATTTCATGGGTGTGATGTTGCAAGGAGGTTGTGGCATGGTTGTGGCCTCATTGCATCCATCAGTATTAGAGCAAGTAGAATCCTAAGGGATTTGGACAATCCAATGAAAAAAAGGGGAGTTGGGTAAAATTGTTGTCATGAGAAGAGGGGGAATTATGTGAGACAAGTGTTATGATGAAAGAGGAGAAGTAGTAGATAACTCCAACAACGGTGAGATGTTAGGTAGAGTTATTTGAACAAGTGAATGAAACACACCTCTAGTGGTAGGATTGGGTAGAAATTTTAAGAAAAAATACAAATCCAATATTTAAGAGTGTTGGGTAGATGTCATGGAGAATGAGGTATTGAAGAATATATAATGCTCAGAGAAAATAAATTTGAAAAATGTTACAGAAAAGGATGAGGAGGATAGATGCTTTCAAATTGGTGTAACATGGGGGAAAGGCCATAGCCAAAGTGATCCATAAGAGTGATGAATATGGAGAAGAAGATGTGTAGTGGCACCAAATGAAGATGGAGATGCTCAAGTTTATGGAAGTTCAAATCTAGAAGAATTGATGAAGTGGGTTGAACAAATGCTTGTGAAATATTGAGGAGTCATGCATATGATTGGGGGAAATAAGAATTGTAATTGGGAGATGGTCATCAAATTGAGAGTTAAGTTTTTAAATTATGATTATATTTTGAAAATGAAGAGAATATCAGAGAAGTTAAAGAAAAATGATAAATGTGTAGAAGGATATTTTGAATAATTTTGTATTATGGCCATGAGAATTGGTTATGTACGAGATGGTGAGGAAAAGAGCATGTAGTTTATAGGTGGATTGAAGTTTTCCATTAAAAGGAATATAATTGCAAAGAAGATGCAGTCATTAGAAAAGGCTTATCATTTGAGAATTGAGAAGGTGTAGATGAAGAGAAAGCATGAGAGTAGGAAATTAGAGGAGAAAGAAAAAAAAAAATTGGTTGTGGTTGTGGTTGTGGAGAATGTTGAATGTATAATTGGGGTGCATGTTGTCGGGGAAAATAATGAGGAAAGTGTGCATGAAATGCATGATAGCATGCCAAAAGAGAGTGGGGAGGGATTTGAAGTAGAAGACTACAAGGAAAAAAGTGAGATAAAGGAGTTTGTGCAACAAACTCAAGAAACAACAAAGAGTAGGAGTTTTCCCAAGAGAGTGTATGTGTAGACCAACAATATTTGTTGTATCAATGAATGGGGTTTCAATAGAGGATGTTGTTTCAGAAGAGAGTGGTCTTGTAGTAGTGGATTTGCAAGGAGATAATGTTACAACAGATTTCATAGTGGAAGAGATGCAAATGTGCACGCTTGATTCCCATAATGTTTTGTGTGGTAACTGTGTTGCAAGTGAAATAAAATGTGCAAAAAAAGAAAAGAAAGTGGAGCACACCAAAGAAAATATGAAGAAATTGTAGCAAGAAGATTCTATGTAAGAGAGTAATGTAGCATAGCAACATCAAGAGGAAGATTATTACAACAAAGGAGTGGTTGCAGTAAAAGAAAAGTAGAATGAGTAGATTCTTAAGCAATAAGAATTGGTGGAGTTCATTGATACAACAGTGATGGTGAAGAATGGGGAGGCATTGAACACCATTTAGAGGGAGAAATTTGAGGCAGTGAGCCCCATTAGGTGAGATTTGCAGTAGTGTTTAGAGGTGGACAAGTTGGAAGAAGTGGTAGAAGAGATGATGGTAATTTCATTGAAGGAAAACCAAGAAAGGAGGATAGAAAAGTTGAGTATGGATACAAATTACCTACAATTTCAAAGTGCAGAAGTGTGGTTTACAAAGAGGAAGAACAAAAATGTAAAGTGGGGAAGAAGAAAGGATGAGTGACACAAAAGTGGTCAACAAGGAAGAAGAAAAGAAACAAAAGACAAAGACATTCAACTATTGTTGATTTATCCACAATCCTAGTAGAAAGATGTTCACATTTTCCAACTAGGGGATTTTGATGCAAGAGAATCCCTCACATTGTAGCCATCCTACACTTTTTCATACATTGGCTTACTTTTGATATTATTTTGTGATTTAAGAAAATGTAATGTAGTGAAATATTTATGGTCTTTAGTGAATTTTTGTTGACCATTGGAATATGAAGCACTATATTTGGAATTTGAACAGTTAGGGTAGTTGAGAGTCCAAAATCCAAGGAGCACAAACATACATATGAAGTTTGTGAATGAGAAAAGAACATTTGTCTCTCCTTTGATTTGGTTTGTGTATTTTGGATCATTGTGGATTACAAAGACCCGTGCATAGGTTTTTTGAATGTAAAGAGGCCCAATAGCATTGGCTATTAATTCGATAAAAAGGTTGCAGAACTATGTGGTTATTTTTGTTGAATGTTTTATTATTGTACTGTATTTATGCTTGTTTTCAATTGAATTGTAGACTATGGTGGTCATTAGTTTAATATTAGAATTGGATTTTTGTATAACAATTATGGAGAAATTATGTTGTGTGTGTTTGATATTGCAGGAATTCATGGCATCTCTACATCAAGAATCTACAACAATAAATCCAACTCCCTTATCTTCAAGATATATGTTAAATAACTGAACAATTTCAACCCTATGTTGTGTCAAATAAACATGGACAACAAGTTCTAACAATTAACCAATCAAGAAGACAATACAAGTTGGAAAGAAAACATGCAATTACACAATTATTGGAAAATTGAAACACTTCATTTATATATACAAGATAAAAAAAATGTGTCAATTGGATTTAGTCTGAGTGGTTTGTGTTGAGGGGTGTTTTCCCCCGTAGCTAGGTTCAATTCCTGCAAGTGACATGTTTCACTCTTAAATGAGAAATCTATTGAAAAATCATCAGGTACCATCCTCGAAATGAGGGGAAGTTCTCGGTGGGTTTCCCCAGGCTCTATTCCAAAGTAAAAAATAAATAAAAGAGATAAAATGCATGTACATACTCATAGATTATAGCAAACTGGTACAATTTCAAGGTCTACGAACCCTAGCTAGGGAAACCATAAAAACCCTAGCCACTAACTCCTCCTAGATTAGAATCACTCCTAGACAAAAGTTGGTTTTGTTTCCACAATATATTGCACCTTTTTGCAAAGCATTTCACAAAGGCTAATACACGTGTAACATGGAATTTTTTTCAATGTCACCTTAGCAAATCACTTCCCTCATTTTAGTGAAGGATTGATCCAACACAATGGAGGCTTCACTAATAACCTCAAGGAATCCTCTAGTAAGATAAAATCAAGTCTACGGCCTCCTATTTTAGCTACTCAAACATACCACCACTAGATTGAGATATTAAAGGTAAGTATAAGGTGGTTTAATGAAGGAATTTCCATATTTGTATGCATGAAGTATCCAAGACAATTAATGATGTTTAACGAGTCAAAATAGGTCAATTAAGTACCCCAAACACTACAAATGAAAACAAAATTTATGGTTGTTACAAAACTTGTATTAAATATGATTACTTCAGAAATATGTCAAGTTATAATAACATAAATAAAACAACCCTTTAAACAAGTTAAGCATACAATAAACTATGGATGAAAATATAAAGTTAAACTAGGGTTTTGCTAACAAATACTTGTTGAAATGATGAAAGAGAATAACGACCTTGATTAAGGATGATGTCAATCCCTAGAGGGCTGAAAATTAAATCAACAATGCAATAAATGATGCCGAGATGTATCTTAAGGTGAAAGATTCCAATAAAACCCTAGACCTCAAGCTCAACGATGGTTGAAAATAAAAGTAAGATGCCACAAACCCTAATATGACACTAGAGAAACAAGAGAAAAGGTGAGGTTAGGGTTTAAAACTTGCTACAAGAGAGAAAGGCTAGTGTTGTTTATTACTCTTGGGCATATGGAGTCAAACTATGAGCTTCTTGGGAGACAAAGGTAAAGCTTCGGGTAAAACCCTGAAGTAGTCGACTACAAACCTTAGGAATTTAACCAATAGAATGACAACTAGGGTAGTCCACTACAAACCCTAGAAGTCATTCTATGCCTTTTGATAATCTTAAAGATGGACCTTGGATAAAACCCTAGGGTAGTGTTGAAGAAAATATATGAAATGATCTTACTCAAGCATTTTCAGATCTTGCTTGGCTAAGAAAGATATACGAGAATATCACCCTATGTTTATAGCCATCAAAATTTGTATCCTAATTCACAAGTATCGATTACAAGTGCTTAGGCTGGTTTTTTTATAAATGAAAGCTTGCTAGAAAATTCATTATTTATGTAATTTTTTTAATATAACAGATGCTAAAATCAATATAGAGATAGAAGTAAAGACACCAAGTCAATAATCAAAACAGATGAGACATAAAGTAATCGTTTATTTCATTCCAATTTATCAAAATAATCGTTCTCTTTACAAAATTCCCTGAGGAATTTTTGGACCAAAGTCAAACTTAGATGTCCCCAATGAAAACTATACAAAAGGACTTTTGAAAAAAAGTAAAAGACTGAACTTTAAAAGATGGATCAACTTGCCACAGATTGTTTCCCACTCAACTCCGCACAATAGCCTTTGTAAGTCATGAAATTTAATTTACAAATAGACAAGTCTACACAAACTATCAAAGATAGATCAACACCTCTGAAAAACAAGTGTCTAAATGATGTAATCCAACCCTGAATCTTGTTGTCTATAATAGGAACCTACTTTCATAAAATAGAATTAGGCTTCCAATGAATTAAAGAATGAATGAAAATTGAATTATCTCAACAAAACTCAAAGAGTGAACCTTAGTATGCTTCTCCTTCTATTCTCCCCTTGTTCCTCCTTTTCCTTTTGTCTTTAAGTAATTAGAATTAGTTGAAGTAGTTGAACTACTTCTTTAGTTAAGTTAACTAAATCTCAACCAAATTTTTAGTTAAGGGGGAAAAGTAATAAAATCATAATAAGGGTTTTTAATAAATAATAACTAGTAGGTAGGACCCCTTGTGACTCCCTTTAGTTCTTTAACAAACATAACACAACTAGTTAATCAATCAAAACATCCCTCCTTGTGAATCCCATCATCACTCTCATATTTTGACAATTTATATGAATGATAATTGAAATTATTTCAAAAATAAATTACCCATATATCCAAAAAATAGTGTGTTGTCCAAAATCTCAGAAGTCAACTATTCTCAACAATCAATAAATAAAAACACTTAAAATCCATATTTGCCACTCTAGGAGGCAATCTTTCCCTTGTTCCTGTTGTCACCCTTTGATCTCTCTAAATTTTCCTTAGGATGTGTGGAGCCTTTAGGCGTAATCTCAATGATCACATGAGAGAAATCATCTCTAAAATGCATGCGGGAGGACACGAATTTGGCAGAGTCATTTGAGGGTGAGGAGGGGGCATCATCGACTTTTCCTTTGTCAGGGGCATGGTGGGCCTCGATTTTTAACCTTTTGCTTGCATGGGAAGACTGTACTTGTGAGTGGATAGAGGCAGCTTGAACAATTTGATTAATAGGTGGAGGAGCAAGTAGAGACAAGTTAGGCCAGTCATGATGTTGGGAGACTGACGGGTGGAAAATCTCTTGCCATCCGTCGTTTTCAGGGATTTCAGGTTTTAGTGAAACATGAGGGGGCATTGGGATACTAGGGACCTGTGGGGCTTGGAAGGGAGGCTTGTCTGGCCTATCTTGGACCACTCCTTTTCCAATCTAGTTAAAAAATCCAGCTTGAAATAGTTGGCCCTGTTATCCCCACTTTTCAGGGATAACTAGGAGATCATGTCTCGAGGCCCACATGTCCTAGACATGGAGTACCAAGAGAAAGATTGACCTGAGCATGGCCCTGGAGGGCCCACCTTTTCTTCTTCCATCATCTTTATCTTGTCAGCAGCAACAGCATCCATCACCATCGATTTGGTCATGTATCAAAAGAGGTTCTTGCTTCATGAGGTAATTAGTCCAGGTATCATGGTATGTGTCACATTTGATCATTAAAACCTTTAAATGTATGCAATTGATTCTTTTTATTTCTAACAATTTCTTGGATATTACATTTTCCCACTTGACCATGTTTGGGGGGATTGACAGGGTGCCCTAGCAAGCCTGTATCAGTAGGTTTTGGTTTTCCACTGGAGGGATTTCTAAAAAGCTATCGTATGCTCCCCTCATAGCACCACTTCTTCATCTTACTTCCCACTCACTTATCCCATTCCCGTTGTCCGGGCATTGGGTTGACCTATTTTCATGACTGCACCTTACCTCATGGGAAGAAGGGGATAAAGGCCCAGAAGGTAAAAGAAAGTTGGTAAAAGATAAAAGCCTAAGAATAAAACCTCGAGATGCTTCGCCCAAGGATCCCCAAGAAGGAAATAAAAATCTTCTCGGAAAGAAACAAGAGGGGCCCGGAAAAATAATAAAACAAGACCTAGTCAGAGGATAGGGGGTCTCATCACTAGCCGACCTATTAGGTCCATGGGTACCTAACAGTGTGACATTGCCACCAGCTGGTTACCACGCCAGGGCAGTGACTCTTGGTTGCATGGCCAATGGAAAGGGGGTCTCATCACGAGCCAACCTTCTCATCTTTGTGAAAGTACTTGTGGGTAACACTGTCAGCTCTGGTCACCATGCCAAGGTAGTGTCCCCTAATTAGCTCTTGAACAAAAAAATCAAAAAGGAATAAAAGAATAAAAAGACTAAAGGCGAGAATGGGCTTGGTAAGAATGCATCCATGACAGGTACAGTTCTCCTTCTACAAAGGCACCCACAGGTAACACTTTTTCATCCTTGGCCTTCACTGCACCCACATGCTTGGACATCCCTTGACCACATCACCCACTTACATGGCTTGGATGAGGTCTTTCCGGGAACTTTCCTTTTTCCTGTGGACACTAGCCCAATAGGATGCCTTGTTCTTTTCTCCAGACTTGTATTGCAGTCTTGTGTAATGTCTTTGAGATGTTAACTGATGTATTAGGGATTTTATGCATATGTTTAATAATATTGATGATGAAATGTGATTGACATTGCTATGATCCATGTGACTGATGAGACCACGAAGGGTGTAGCCTTTGATGTGCAGGACCATGCTCGATGGACAGGTACCATTTGGACCAGTACACATGGGGAGATGATCAGTTCGAACCTCTGTGGGGTTGAAGAGCTCACCAAATGGATGTTGAGACCCCATCATGGGGTAGATATAGGACGTAGATGGATCAGGCGCTTTGCACTGGAGAAGAAGAGAATGTTCCACTAGAGGCACCCCGACACAGCTTGACCTAGGGGGGCTTACCATTTCTTAGTGTAATGTTGGCCTTTAGTGGCCTAGGACGTCACCACCTTGACCATAACGTCACCCATCATCATGGACGTTTGGGGCAGGCAGACTAGGCAACAGTGGCACGTGTGGCAGGTTGGAGAAGCCCAGGGAGGGCTAACATTTTGCTCCAGGATGCCCCATCTGCCCTAAAAAGGGCTAACGTCTCCCTTGGAGGTGATTTTACTCTCCTTTCAGCTTGATTTAGGGTTTTAACTTGACGATTTAATGTAAATCAATATGATTTGATATTATGGCCTTGTTAGCCTTTTTACCTAACCTAAAATGTAAAATTAGGTCAAGGTTTTGTATAAATGAGTGATTTTGACTCTCATTTTTTCATCATCACTCATTCACTCCATAAGAAGGTCTGAAATTTGCACCCTATCTTGTGTATTTGGCTGATTTAAGTGAGGCGCACTTGTTGAAGGAAGACTTTTTTGGCATTCTATGGTGTTTCTCTTGAAGGAAGGTGTTACAACTAGGGTTTGCATGGTTATTTCTTGATGAATTGTAAGTAGTTTTCTACAAAACTTCTTGAATGAATGGTTGTAGTTCAATTTCTTCCATGTTTATGATTATTGTTGAACAAAAACCCTAGGGGACACGCACACAAGTAGGTCATTGTCTCATGTCCCCTGATAGAGAAACTTTCATCCATTGAAGGAGAAAAAGAGAGCCTAGCCATAGCTACACTCCTTTTTCTTCCTCCCTTTGCTAGCCGTACCATTTAAAATTCAAGAGGAAGAAGAGGTCCCAGGCCTAGGTTATCTACACTTAGGGATATTTTTCTTCTAGGGTTTGATGATAGAGCCTTGATGTAGCAACACTCTCCCTCATTAAGCCTTCTTTTCTTGATTTCGTGCTTCATCTGAGCTAGCCATTTTGCCAAATTGACCTAAGGAAGGAGGAGAGAGCACAAGGCCTTGCTATAGCAACACCGGAGTGAGCCTCTCTCCCCTAGGGTTTTGATTCTGAGGCCCTACCATAGAAACACTTCATAACTCTTCCCTCTAGCCCATAGCCTTCCTCTTTCAACCCTTGCGTCCTTCTTTTTTTGACTCCATTTTACCCTAAGGAACTGATCTAAAGTCCTCCAATGTTGAAGTGAAGCTGATCAAACCACTCTCTAAACTCTTTAAAATTCAAACCCTAACCTACTAACCCTAAGTTGCTGACATCATCATTGGATATTTCATCTTTAATACATCAATGTTTTACTTTATGAGCAATTGAATGGTGGTTTAAAGCATTTATTAATGAAGTGTTGATTGGTTACATTGAATGCCACATCGTTCCAATATTTATTGGTGAAGTGTCATATTCTTTTCATATGTTATTGATAAACATTGACTTCGTCAACATTTATTGTTGAATTGCTCATATATATTTATCAGATAGTCTTATGAAGTACTAACCCATTGAAATATAGCTTGCATATATCTTTGGTTGTTGTCTTATTCCAGACAGGTGTTCTTCATTGGGGATTTACTTTATTATTGGTTGTTTAGACGGGACTTTCTGTTTGGGTGGTGACTTGTGAAGGGGGGGAAACCTTATCTTGGTCTTATTATCCTTTTGCCTCTTCAAAACCACAGGTCACCGGGGACGTCTCCCCTAGGCCTAACCTCCCTAAAGAGAAATAACCTCCCCATCATGGTGACATTGGGTGGGATAGGTTCCTGTTACGCTAGTTTGGCCTTAAATCTTACAACCTTCTTCCTAGCTACAAATTATGCGATAACAGACCCAACTCTTGGGAGTTTGCGTCAAAGTGTATAGAGAACCTTGGCCTTCTAGGGCCCCTATTCCAATTTCCTCTTCCTCTATTACCTTGGCCATGGCTACCTCTGCTGAAAAAGATCATTCTTGTATGTGTTATTGATTAGAAAATAGTTTCTTCAACAACCATACATGACAACTCTTTTAAATATGAAACAAAGTTTGGCTCAGCAACATATCAGACTCATGCAATCCAATCCATACAAATCGTTTAATACTTGTCAATGAGCAGGGTTGAACAAGGGTTCTGGGATATGTGAGGGATTGTATTGAGCGAAAAGTGTTAAAATGAGGGGGAATAGATCATGATTACTGCTCACAAACATCAAACAATCAATTGTATCATAAATCAAAAGAATATATCACTGTAATTCATCCATGTGAAATACTTTAACTGCCATAATACAAAATTTATCTTAACTATAATTAAATTTTAAGAACAGGAAGTGGATAGTGAATACGGGAAGGCGAGGGGAGTTGTAATGTGTGAAAGGTGAAATAATGGTAGGGAAAAGAACGAATATTGTTCATAAAACCAATTAAGTAATCCATAAAAACAACTTTGTATTCAATACAAACGATTCCAACACAAATTAAACAATTATTGTGTGTCAAAACTTGTTCATTGTCCCATATTCAAATCTTAAAACTTTTTTCATTAACACAGTGTATAATCATACTCAAAATCACTATGCCTTTCATCCTTCCTGTTAATAGAATTCTTGTTTCTTTTCATTTCCTTCTCTTTTTTATTTAAAACAAAATCAAAAGGAACACACAGTCATATTGTTTCATCTATGTCCAGCATATATTTCTATAGAATATCAACCAATGCCCATAATTCACATTTTCCCAAATCAAACATAGACACGGGTATTTTCTCGAGTTGAGCAGACTTTTTAAAACCTTGCATGATTTCATGTTTTTGATAGTATTAACCAATAAAACTTGCAATGAAACCAAAATACAAAACCTATGCTTCATTTCTGATGGTGCAATGAAAAAAAACAATGTACGATGTCTCCATAAACCATACACAGTAAACAACCAAGTCACGATCATCATTTTCCCCAACTTGTAATGATCCTGATCGGGACTAATCAGACACACAAAAACCACCAACTAAAACTAACACCACGTTGTAGGAACACAACAACCAATGCATAAAAAAAGGAGGCATCCCCTCGACTGTATACCAATTCCCATCCCCAATTACAACTTTCCAACAACCCGTTCAAACAGAGACGAGACAATACTCAAAGCAACTATCATAACCACTCAACCAACTTATGACAATCAACAAGATACCCGACAAGAGTGTGATTGGTTGGGGTTATTAAAATTGGGTTCTGTAACCATGAACACAAGAAATAATCAAGAGTTCTCTCGGTCACCAAAACACAGAGAGACTGGAGGTCGAACATATCAACAGTAGGTAGAAAACCTTTGAAACAAGCATGGTGGAACCATAGGATTTTATAACTCTCATCTTGTGTAATAGTGTGACAATTCAACACTAGGTAGGGTAGGAAACGATGCAGAGGAGCAACAATTTCTCACTGGATAGTAACAAATACCAATAACCCACAGATGCATAACCCTCGCACTTTTCTCAAGAGCCGAACCAATTTATAACAATGCCAATGGAAATGCAGACCCAAGGTATTACCAACAACCATAAAGCATACTTCTTGGCATAATGGCCACCCCATAACCAACTTTATTGTTGCCAGTACCACAAAAATAATCCCATGACTAGGTTATGGAAGATACACAGTGACCAAAATGTAGTTCAAAAACATACATAACAATCGAATACAACCAGACATGGTTACCATAACTGTGAGGAAGCGGCCAGCAAGGCTAAACAGAGCGAAACCCTCCAACAAAATACCCATAACTATTCAAAACAATAGAGAGCCACCACAGTTTTCACCACAAAGAACAACTAACGAAATCATAACTTCAACAACCAATTCGTTCATTTGCAAACGAATAACACACAATCATTCTAGAGAAAATACCCACGCATTTACACATTTTCCAATCTCAGGAAAACAAAAACCAACACATTACCAAGCCATCATTCGTTTCATACACAGAGTGAAATTCATGGATGGGCAAAAAGAACCATACCTGTAACCAATGGCTTTAAAAAGGGCAAGTTGGTCAAGCAGTTCCTTCAAAGCTTGAATCTCGGAGCTTAACCACAACAAAACCAAATGAAACAATAACCATTCTAGGGTGATGTCCCAGTGGGAGAAGTATGGAGAGGCGTGCATTTATTTCACATCGCTTCCATCCTCCACCCCATTTAATTTCGTAGTACACGACAGCCAGCCAAAAATCATACCATTAACCATGCCATTAATTCCATATATTGAAACTTGTGACATATGCTTGCCAAATGCGCCACCCCAATCCATATTAACCATTTCCAAAAACCATACCATACCATATATCAAATGCGCCCAATATAAATCAACATAATTTGTATAGCCACTAACATTTCTAGTTAGGATTAATACTAACTTCCTTTTATTTCATTTGCACATAACCTCTTAACATAGTATAGTAGAGTTCCTTTCCTTGAATTTTTTTCATAAGTTTCTTTCCATTTATTTTGTTTCATGTTGTTACTAGCATGTGTCTTGTGTAGGTGTAATAGGTAATGAATCATGGCGACAATATCAAATGTAACAATAGTAAATATATGCCACTCATAACATGGAATTTAGAGCTTAGAATAACATAATCATCACATAAAATGCATTGTCCATCTGCCATTATGCCACAAACAAAACCAAGACTACATCATCATCCATATAGAACCATGTAAGCAGCATCGAAACAATAGCATAAAATGTGTGATAAGACTATCTCCTATCCTGCAGTCTATAAGGGGGTCCCACCTACTAGTATTATATATCATTAGCATAGTTTAAATAATAGGATTTGGCAATACTTTGCGGGCGAGATTCCTCGTTGCAAATTTAATCGTGAACAAACTGGTGACTCCACGGGGAAATCTGTTTCCAACAGATTAAGAACTTAGAATGTATGGTTTCATAGATCAAGAAAAATGGATCAAGAAGGTATAACCAGAATGATTATGCAACAGGGGGAAGTGAGCGGGTTTAATAGAAAAATGACCGGGAATTTGGGAATAACTCATGAAAAATGTTAAGTATGAGGGGGTTTATCCCTGTATGCATAATCATTCAACCAGAATTTGTTCTTGACTTCAAGGAGAAAAAATTTATGGGCTTGCTATTTTAACTCTCAAATGGATGAAGAAATGGGAAGCAGAAGTGGGAGGTAACCAATTTCTATATAAGATAGGAGTGAAAGCAGACAAAAAATTCAATTATGCTTTCAGGGGGAACATCGTAAAAGCTAGGTAAGCTCGATTGTTATTGACTAACAATACCTTGCAGGAGTGTCACTGTGGCAAAACTGATCCAACATCTTATTCTTGACCAAAATTAAACTAAAAGATGAAAAGCAATAAAAGTCATGACAAAAATGGAACTGCAAAATTTTAAAACAACATAAATAAAATGACAAAATTGCAAAAAACAGAAGGAAAACTATTAAATAAAATCATAATTTAAACTATTGTAAGAGAAAAAATGAAAAGTAGTGGTGAAAATGAAAACAAAACTAAACTACTAATATACATAAAACCCAAACAACATTAAAAATTTTCAAGCTGGTTCCACATAGTGTTTTAGGTGAGAACCGTTAGTGCTGTAGGAAAACAGACGCTCCTTTAAATCTTTTAGAATGTAAGAGTTTGTACCCAGGACAAAAGCGATCTTGAAAGGACCCAACCATAATTCTTGAAACTTTGAGACAATTGATAGCCCTTTAAAGTACATGATTAGATCATCAAGATAGATATGAATAATCTTGTCAATCAAATCGTCAAAAGTTATTTGCATAGGTCTTTTAAAAGTGGTACTTGCATCAGATAATCCAGAAGGCATACGCTCATAAGTCAAGGTACCCCAATGATTAATAAATGTGGTTTTGTATTTATCTGGTCCTTTTACCTTGATTCGATCATAACCGGAAAAATCGTTAAGTAAGGGCATCAACTGTGACCCTACAACTTGCTGCAAAATCATTTCCATGTTAGGGAGAGGAAAGTAATCTTTTATAATAGCCCGATTTAATGCACAAAAATCAACGAAAATTTTGATATGATCAGTGGCTTTCCGAACATGGACCAAATTGGAAACCCATTCAGAATACTTGACCGGAAAGATGAATCCAACCTTCAAGAGTTTTTCCAATCGTTTTCGAATAGTTGCTTCTAGTGCAGGGTTGATAGGTTTTTTTTTTTGCTAACTGGTTTTATGCCTTCCTTGATGGGAACAACATGTTGTATAAGTGCATGATCAAAACCACGAATATCCTCATAAGACCAAGCAAAAACACCTTGAAATTTGCCAAATAGCTTGGCAAAATTCATCTTCTCTTCATCAAAACATTGGGCACCTATTTTAACATTCTTTGGAGACTCGGGCGTCCCAATGTTCAAGGAGATGGTTTCACCCACCTTCCTTTTTTACTCCTCTTATTTATGTTTCTCTATATTTCCTACATCACTCGATGAAAATGAACTCTCTAAAGGAGTCAAGCCCTTAGGAATCTTGTTATCTTCTATGGATATAATTTCCTTGGGATTATAAGGTTCATTTTGAATGAAAGCACATATGCTCTCATCGCTGGGGAAGACCTGCCATGATTCTATATTGTAATGGATATGTGGACGATATAGAGATTGAAAAGTAAAATTAGGTCTATGTGGCAAAAGTTGTCGATTAGGAGAGGCAGCAAAAACAACTAACCGATCAACCATTGAGTTCAATTCCCTCTTAACATGAGTAATGTTGAAATATAATAGGTTCGAGATAAGTGCCCAAACAGTTTGGGTGTATCATTTCATAAACTTGTTTCTAGGAGAGTATATCTTATGTACAAGGTTCACAACAAGATCATAATCTCCAAAAACTGTAAGGTGACCACAACCTAGATTATAGGCATTTTCAATGCCTAATAATAAAGCTTTGAATTCGGTGACATTGTTTGTGCAAGCAAACTCCAACCTGTAAGAAAGGTTATGAATTTTTCCCACAGGAGAGTACAAGATAATGCCAACTCTGTTACCTTCACTAGAGAATGAACCATCAAAGTGCATGTGCCACATACCATCATCTAAATCGATTTGTTCCAAGGGAATGTTATCCTCCTCGGAAAAGATGGCATACACCCCTATATCCTCTTCGATATAGTTAACATTAGGTTGTGGTACACTCTCTATGTAAGGTGAAATCCTTCCCTCTCTAAGAACTATAATGTTTTTACCATTCTGAGGAATGGATAAGTGTGTCTCATCGAGTGATAGGTATCCACCCATCAAAGCTTGCCAATATCTTCCTAAGATGATTGAGTAATTTCTTACTAGCATATCAATTACCTGAATACAAAGGGTTGTCCTTATTTTAGGGTGTGCGCACAAAACTAATGTCACATATTTAATCTCACCCATGGTCGTTTGTTGTGGACTATTATAAGAGAGCATTCTTCTGGCGTTTTCATTTGTACAAGACAAGCCTAGCTCTTCCATAATAATCTTCAACATTACACTTCGGCCCGAACTGCCATCAATGAGGCAACAATGGGCGATCTTATCCATAATTTTTAGAAAAATATAAAAAAGGGGTATTTTTTACAGGGTACCTAAAGTTATGTACACCTACTTTATTTACAGATGAATCCTCTTCATTTACCTCTTCAAAGAGGTTGGCTACAACGAAAGCCTTTCCTTCCATGAATTGTTTTAGATGCCTCTGTTGTTCAGGGATGACAACCATGTCCATAAGGGTTGCATCTACTTTGATGTTGGCCAACTGAATTAGGATATTGTATTTGGAAGAGGGGAGAGGGGAGGTAGTTCCTTGACTCTCAGGAACATTAGGAACCTAAACAGTAGCAGCTGGTGAGGATGAGCTCGGGCTAGAAGAACTGCGGGGAGTATCATATTTTCCTTTGGGAGCATAGGATTTGTTCCTCGTATTGATGATCATGCCATCTTCTGGCTCTGCAAAATCTAGAACAACAATGGTAGTTTCTGGTATTTTACCAAATATCTTATCTCTGACACTCTTATTTACCTCACATGTGGTTTCCTCATGGTGTTCCTCGCAAAAGTTACACCAAATTCAAGGCATGATAGATTTAGGCTGAAAATTATTTTCAATTGGATTTTTAAAGGGGGGTGCAAAAGAGGATGAAGCTCCAGGGGTGAGAGGGGAGACATTTCCCTTTCACTCATATGCTATCATATGATTATTCATGTCTTGTACTAGTTGTAAGAGGGCGGACATATCCGTCTGTTTAACTGATTCTCCTTGAGGAAGATCTATTCTTTCAAGTTGTTCTTCATACTCTAAACATGTATGCAAAGCAAAACCGAGGTTATCGATAGATTTTTCCTCAATCCTATGACGAAAGGGGGAAGGTAATGCATTATAATAATGCATGAAATTGGCTTGGTTCTGAGGTCGAATGAGTTCAGGGATTTGATTGTATAACTTAGTGAAATGCAAGTTGAAGGACTTGATGGTCTCACCATCCTTATAGGCAATGTTATTGTACTCTCGTAACTGCTTAGCTGGCATTTTAGATTTCCCATAGGTGGATTTGAACCAATAGACTAACTCCTCCCAAGTAAACAAAATCTTAGGAGGAAGGTCAAATAAATTGACCGCAGCCTTTCCTTCCAAGGAATTGACAAATAAGCGCATGCAAGTATTGTTGTCATTGGCTCCTATGTTGTGACAGGAATTAGAAAATGCCACTAGGTGTTCATTTGTAGTGACAATGTTATTCCTTGAAAACCTAGGAAGATGTTCTTTGAATTTAGGAAGTGGACGAGTAGCAGGTGTTAGGTTAAGAGGAGAGGAAACATGCCATGGTGTGGTTGTAGCATCTTCTTCAAATTGAAAAATCACATACTTTTTAATGACTTTGGTGGGATTTGTGGTAGATTGGACAGGTACATGGTGGCTATATAAGCTACCAATCACTGATGAAGCTGAATAGTGAGAGGAGGAAGCACTTCCAGTGCCACCAGAGCCACTACTAGATGTCATCTTGTGGATGATAGGTAAGGGAGAGAAATACAAACTGGATGAATCAGACAAGGTTCTCCTTAGATCACTTAGTTGGGTAGATAACACAATGTTCCTTTTTCCTATTTCAGCAATAGGATTAATTTAAGGTGATAAGCCTCTTCTTCTCCTAGAAACATGAGGGTCTAAGGACATGAAAAGAAGGTCAAATCTGAAGGAACAAGAAGGTTATTTATTATTTCTAGGTTGTCTACATATAGCTTCCCAACGTTCTTGGGCACTAATCTCTCGTTCAATTGTTGCCCATGAATGATTAAGCTCATCCCTAGTATTAGTAGTGTCTAAATGGTGTTAAACAAATTCAAAGCAATGTTGGTTTGATCTTGAAGACCAGGCTCAATATTGGACTGCCTTGCAACAAGTACAATCATTAAGAAATAAAACAGTCAAAGAATCAATATAAGAAAAATAGATGTATTCGATGATAATCAAGAATAAAAATCAACCAGAGAGATATTGAAGATCTCCCCAATATGGACGCCAAATAAATGTTGAGGAAAAGATATGAAATGATCTTACTCAAGCATTTTCAGATCTTGCTTGTCTAAAGCAAGATAGACGGGAATATCACCCTATGTTTATAGCCATCAAAATTTGTATCCTAAATCACAAGTATCGATTACAAGTGCTTATGATGGTTTTTTTTATAAATGAAAGCTTGCTGGAAAATTCATTATTTATGTAATTTTATGAATATAATAGATGCTGAAATAAATATAGAGACAGAAGTAAAGACACCAAGTGAATAATCAAAACATATGAGACATAAAACAATTGCTTATTTCATTCCAATTTATCAAAAAAATAGTTCTCTTTACAAAATTCCCTGAAGAAGTTTTGGACCAAAGTCAAACTTAGATGTCCCTGATGAAAACCATACAAAAGGAATTCTGACAGAAAGTAAAAGACTGAACTTTAAAAGTTGGATCAGCTTGCCATAGATTGTTGCCCACTCGACTCTGCACAATATCCTTTGTCAGTCATGAAATTTAATTCACAAACAGACAAGTCTACAGAGACTATCAAAGATAGATCAACACCTTTGAAAAACAAGTGTCTGAATGATGTAATTCAGCCCTGAATCTTGCTGCCTACAATAGGACCCTACTATCATAAAAGAGAATTAGGCTTCCCAGGAATTAAAGAATGAATGAAAACTGAATTATCTCAATAAAACTCAAAGAGTATACCTTAGTATGCTTCTCCTTCGATTGTCCCCTTCTTCCTCCTTTATGTTTTTCCTTTAAGCAATTAGAATTAGTTGAAGTAGTTGAACTACTTCTTTAGTTAAGTTAACTAAAACTCAACCAACTTTTTAGTTAAGGGGGAAAAGTAATAAAATCATAATAAGGGTTTTTAATAAATAATAACTAGTAGGTGGGACCCCTTGTGACTCCCTTTAGTTCTTTAACAAACATAACACAACTAGTTAATCAATCAAAACATCCCTCCTTGTGACTCCCGTCATCACTCTCATATTTTGACAATTTATATCAATGATAATTGAAATTATTTCCAAAATAAATTACCCATATATCCAAAAAATAGTGTGATGTCCAAAATTTTAGAAGTCAACTGTTCTCAACAATCAATAAATAAAAACACTTAAAATCCATATTTGCCACTCTGGGAGGCAATCTTTCCCTTGTTGCAGTTGTCACCCTTTGATCTCTCTGAATTTGCCTTAGGCTGTGTGGAGCCTTTAGGCCTAATCTCATTGATCACATGAGAGGAATCATCTCTCAAATGCATGGGGGAGGACACAGATTTGGCAGAGTCATTTGAGAGTGAGGAGGAGGCAGCAACGACTTTTCCTTTGTCAGGGGCATGGTGGGCCTTGGTTTTTAACCTTTTGCTTGCATGGGAAGACTATATTGGTGAGTGGATAGGGGTAGCTTGGACAATTTTATTAACAGGTGGAGGAGAAAATAGAGACAAGTTAGGCCAGCCACGATGTTGGGAGACTTACAGGTGGAAAATCTCTTGCCATCTGTCATTTTTAGGGATTGCAGGTTGTAGTGAAACATGAGGGGGCACTGGGATACTAGGGACCTGTTGGGCTTGGAAGGGAGGCCTTTCTAGCCTAGGTTGGACCACTCCTTTCCCAATCCAACTTGAAATAGTTGGCCCAACTCTTGTGACTTTGCATCAAAGTGTATAGAGAACCTTGGCTTTCTAGGGGCCCTATTCCAATTTCCTCTTCCTATGTTACCCCGACAATGTCTACCTCTGCTGAAAAATCCATTCTTGTATGCATTATTGATTAGCAAATAGTTTCTTCAACAACCATACATGACAACTCTTTTAAATATGAAACAAAGTTTGGCTCAACAACATATCAAACTCATGCAATCCAATCCATACAAATCGTTTAATACTTGTTAATGAGCAAGGGGTGCACAAGGGTTCTGCGATATGTGAGGGATTGTATTGAGAGAAAAGTGTTAAAATGAGGGGGAATAGATCATGATTACTGCTCACAAACATCAAACAATCAACTGTATCATAAATCAAAAGAATATGTCACTGTAATTCATCCTTGTGCGATCCTTTAACTGTCATAATACAAAATTTATCTTAACTATAATTAAATTTTAAGAACAAGGAGTGGATAGTGAATATGGGAAGGCGAGAGGAGTTGTAATGTTCGAAAAGTGAAATAATGGTAGGGAAAAGAATGAATATTGTTCGTAAAACCAATTAAGTAATCCATAAAAACAACTCTATATTCAATACAAACGATTCCAACACAAATTAAACAATTATTGTGTATCAAAACTTGTTCACTGTCCCATATTCAAATCTTCAAAAATTTTCCATTAACACAGTGTATAATCATACTCATAATCAACTACAACTAATGCCATGCTATAGGAACACAACGGCTAGTGCATAAAAAAAGGAGGCATCCCCTTGACTGTATACCAATTATCATCCCCAATTACAACTTTCCAACAACCTGATCAAATAGAGACGAGACAATACTCAAAGCAACTGTCATAACCACTCAACCAACTTATGACAGTCAATAAGATACCTGAAAAGAGTGAGACTGGTTGGGGTTATCAAAATCGGGCTCTGTAACCATGAACACAAGAAATAATCAAGAGTTCGCTCGGTCACCAAAACACAGAGAGTGTGGAGGTCGAACATATCAACAGTAAGTAGAAAACCTTTGAAACACGCACGATGGAACCACAACCTTTTATAACTCTCATCTTCTCTAATAGTGTGATAGTTCAACACTGGGTAGGGTAGGAAACGATGCAGAGGAGAAATGATTTCTCACTGGACAATAACAAATACCAAGAACACATAGAGGCATAACCCTCACGCTTTTCTCAAGAGTCGAACTAATTTATAAAAATGCTAATGGAAATGAAAACCCCGGGTATTACTAACAACCATAAAGCATACTTCTTCACATAATGGCCACCCCATAACCAACTGTGTTTATACCAATACCACAAAAATAAGCCCACGACTAGGCTATGGAAGATACACAGTGACCAAAAGGTAGTTCGAAAACATACACAACAACCCCATAGCAATTGAATAAAACCAAACATGGTTACCATAACTGTGAGGAGGCGGCCAGTAAGGCTAAACAAAGCGAAACCCTCCAACAAAATACCCATAACTATTTAAAACAACAGAGATCCATCACAATTTTCACCACAGAGAACAACCAATGAAATCATAACTTCAACAACCAATTCGTTCATTTGCAAATGAATAACACAAGTCATTCCAAAGAAAATACCCACGCATTTACACAATTGTCAATCTCAGGAAAACAAAAACCAACACATTACCAAGCCATCGTTCATTTCATACACAAAGCGAAATTCATGGATGGGCAAAAAGAACCATACCTGTAACTAATGGCTTTAAAAAGGGTGAACTAGTCGAGCAGTTCCTTCCAGGCTTGAATTCTGGAGCTTAACCACAGGAAAACCAAATGAAACAATAACCATGCTAGGGTGACAACCCTGTGGGAGAAGTATGGAGTGATGTGCATTTATTGCACATCGCTTCCATATTCCACCCCATTCAATTTTGTAGAACACGATAGCCAACCAAAAACCATACCATTAATTCCATACATTGAAACGTGCGACATATTGCTTGCCAATTGTGCCACCCCAATCCATATTAACCATTTCCAAAAACCATGCCATACCATATATCAAATGCGCCCAATCTAACTCAATATAATTCATATAGCCACTAACATTGCTAGTTAGGATTAATACTAACTTCCTTTTATTTCATTTGCACATAACATCTTAACATAGTATAGTAGAGTTCCTTTCCTTGAATTTTTTTCATAAGTTTCTTTCCATTGCTTTTGTTTCATGTTGTTACTAACATGTGTCTTGTGCAGGTGTAACAGGTAATGAATCATGGCGACAATATCAAATGTAACAACAATAAATATATGCCACTCATAACATGGAATTTAGAGCTTAGAATAACAGAATCATTACATAAAATGCATTATCCATCTGCCATTATGTCACAAACAAAACCAAGACTACATCATCATCCATATAGAACCCTGTAAGCAGCATCGAAACAACAACACAAAATGTGTGATAAGACTATCTCTGAGCCTCCAGTCTACAAGGGGGTCCCACCTACTAGTATTATATATCATTAGCATAGTTTAAATAATAGGCTTTAACAATACTTTGTAGTCGAGATTCCTCGTTGCGATTTTAATCGTCAACAGGTAGTCCACCACAAACCCTAGAAAATTATCCTATAGGAAAATACCTAGGGTAGTCCACTATGAACCCTAGAAATTTTCCTTATGTCCTTTAAAAAGATTTAAACAAATGAAATCAAGGGAAGGTAATCCACTACAGACCTTCTTATGGTTTCAAGATAAGATTTATTCAAGAGAAATACAAGGTTTCATGCACTATCACCACTTTGATAAACACATTTACACTTAATACATTTAAGAAATAAACCAACAAATATTTAGAAAGAGCACTTACTAAGTAAATCAATGATCATCCATGAAACCCTAGCCATGAAAATAATCCATCAAAACTTGAAAAGCATCCAAATATCATCTCCCAAAGAAGGCACATAATTCATCCATAGAGAAAGATAAGTAAATAACAGAACAGTAGTAGTAATCCTCCGCAATTTGCTATGATTTACAAATGAGGGAGCACTTCCTCTACTTATATGAGGAAACCAAGCTCTTCACCTCTCTAAGAATCCCCTAAAACATAACAATCCATAATACAAGGTGGATAGTTCTAGGCCAACCCCAAAAAATTCCTCTAATATAAAGATAAAATGCTAAAACATGAAAACATTCTCTAAAAACCCCACACATGTAAGTGGAGAAGGCCCAATAAGGGTGGCATCATCTCCAAATGGGGTACAAATTCTCCAAATGTCGTGTCTCTCGCCAAAAGGTGCAAATTATCGTCAAAAGTCATGCCTCCTCATCAACATAGTGCCAACTCATCATCCAAGTACTAGATTGGCTCAAGCAAGTGTCACATCATGCTTAAGTATGATGTTCATCACATGTACAATGTCTAAGGTCAAAATCATGATGTCATCAAGGATAAGGGATCCATCACCTCTCCAAATAGGTGTACAATCATCATCAAGTCCAAGTCATCAATCCAAGCCCCAACATCTTCAAGGGGTGTGTGACATCATCAAGGGCTCAAGGTGACACATCAAGCTCCATATGCAACGTCCTAGGTCAATAGTGCAATGTATTAGATCCACGAAGAGGTGAGGGATTCCAAGAGGCATGAAAAGTCATCACAAGGCCCAATGCTCGTCATCAAAGTTGCAACGACCTCAATGAAGTAGAGGAAAAGGATCACCAACATCCTCCAAAGGACCATGTCAAATGGTGCATCATCATCAAGCAAGGGCTCAAAGAGTCAAGTGAGATCAACCATCATGAATACAAGTGTCATTAGAATCATAAAAATTTAGTCACAAGTTAATTCAAAATCCACATAAGTAATTCACACTAGATATCTTCTTCAAACTTCACACTAGCTTATGACTTTATGCAAATTGTGAAGTTTAAGTATGGGAGGGCCATCATAGAACCCTATTAGGCATGTTGGTACCCAAGTAGAGGAGTATTTCCTGAGAAACTCATCAAAGTCTAAGTGTGACTGAATGCTATGACATGGAGTTTACTTCATGGTCATGGTGTCATTAACATGCAAGGCCACATGTGATGTTCATCTTCATGAGTGCCTTTGTAGAGGGAGTGCTTGTTGGATTGAGTTACCCTTTATTTGGAACTACTTATTTCCACCCCTATATTATATTGCCTTTTGATATTCATTTTTTTTCTTTGCAAGCCCATTTTAAGGTTTGTGCATTATTACATTGGGTAATTCAATTAAGTCCTTTCTTTAGATATACATCCAATGAATTATGACTTGGGCTAATGGCCTCGTAGCGAGGGGATAGAGATCAAGATAACTTGAATTTTTATTTATCATTCATATCTCTTTATTTATTTTGAATTTTGAATTTGTAACATGCTCTTTCCATTCTATTTACCAACTCCATCAACCTCGGGAAGTCAATCTCCTTATTCTCATAGGAGAATGAAGTATGGACCTTTTCGGGATACATGTAACATTTATTTCCAAAAGATAGGACAACAAAAGGAAAATGGATGCAAAGTGTTAAGTATCAAAAGGAACATGTACATTACCCCTATCAAGGACTCCTAGTAGTACCTATTTTCCTTAATAGTCACGACACTTGACTAGAGTACATATGATGGCCACCAAGATGAAACAAGGCAAAAAGCATAACTTCCAAGCATCACGATTCATTATTTGAATTCAAACTGTTATCCTCATCTAAATGCCCAATACATTAAACATAATAATTTGTATGAAACAATGGATAATGTACCTCATGTGTGTTGCACCACCATCATCAAGTGAGCATGATGATCAAGTGAATGAGCTAAGCAATGATGAGAGAGAGACATCTAAGGGGATGTTGTCTATGGAGAATGTTGGTCATCATCTTTGGGACCATTATAGGAAATATGGATCATGAAGAATGATCTCCTCTATTTACCCCTATGTGAGAGGGGAAAATAGGTTTCTTCATCAAATATCCTCCTTGGTTGCCACACTCGCATCCCACAAGTGTGCAAGGCATATCCTCCTTTCCTCCTCTCATCAAGCATAACAAGTAGCACTAGGGTTTCCAAAACCCTAGTCTTCTTCTCTTGCAAGAGATACAAGATGTAATGCTTCTTTTACCCTCTAGGGTTTCTCACAAACCTAGAATCTTTTCCTCTCTAGGGTGAAACCCTAACCCTAGATCTACCCTTGAACTTCTCTAGGAATCTAGCACTCCAAGGGAAAGAGTGATGATATGATGAAGAGTACATAGAGTGAGAGACTAATGCGCTCCACTCCTCACATATCTAATACAAGTGAATGATGAATGAATCCATAAGATAAAATATTCTCTCTCTCTCTCTCTCTCTCTCTCTCTCTCTCTCTCTCTCT
>ML807631.1:131347-151036 GCA_009831015.1 Picea engelmannii
CTTCCAGGTCTCCTTCACTCAAGTGACGAGTGCTTTCTTCAACCTGTCTGTTGTACTAAGACAATATGATCTGATGACATTTGCAGGTAGTGGCTCCATCTGGTAGCAACGGTAATCATTACCAACTTTTAAGAAAACTTCAAGGGTGATTGCAACTGGTCTTATGGCTGTAACTGATGCTGCAACTGCAACTGCAGCTTAGGGTTTTATGAGGAAACCCTAATTTTTCAAACTTCAAATTTTGAAATTCTGATCCAGGGGATAGATGCGCTGAGCTGAGGCAAGTTAGCTGGTGCAGTCGGAATTTCGAAAATCCAACTTTTACCCCCTCAAACTTAATCTGCAGATTTCTGGACTGGTGCTTCTGGTTTTCTGGTACTTCTGGTACTCTGGTATTTCTGGTACTTCTGGTACTCTGGTTTTCTGGTACTTTGTGAAACTAGGGTTTCACTTTTCGGGAGATCCAGCCACTGAAAAGGTGCGCTCTAGGTGCCAAATTGATCCTTGGGGGAGAGCACAACTTTCTAGGTGTTTAGGGAGCTGAAAAGAGTTAATTTTGCAAAACCCTAATTTGCAGGTACTGCAACAGTGACGTTTTTCCTCTTGCAAATTGTACTTCCTTCAGGTTGGCTCTGATACCATGTTAATGTTTATGCCATTATTATAGTTCTTTTCATTTCAATAGATAAGAGCATAATAAGAACAAGATCACTGAGAAATACACATTGACAAGAGACACAACATTTATCCTGGGAAACCCTCTAGGGGAAGAAAACCCAGCAAAAACTTCCTTATCATAAATAGCTTATACAATGTTCAAGAGATAACTCAAACCAATACAGATAGTCCTCCCCAAGAGATGCACCACTCTTCTTCTCCTCTCTCCAACTGGTAATTGTAGCTTGCCTCATAAGATAATGAGCAAGTGAGTTGTGATCAAATGAGGCGCTAACCTCCTGTATTTATACAAGTTCTAGCACGTGTGAAGTGTCTCTTCACTGGTAGGGCCGACTTCTCAATCTGGGTGGGTAAACCCACCTTTATTATATTTTTGGGTCTCTTAATTAACTGTTGGGGCCGACTTCTTATTCTGCCTATTATAATTGTCTGTTGACCAATCTGCAAAAGGGGATTTGGTCCTAATACAATTACCGACATGATTAATCCACAATGGGGATTAATCCTATGAGTAAAATAACAATAATAATAGGAATACTCTTTGCAATTACATTATTTTAACAATCGAAGCCAACAATGACTTCACAATGGGATCTCGGGAATTACAAGCCTTTAGACATGAGCAAAATCCCTGAATACCCACGACAAATGCCCCCGATAAAAGAAAGATGGCTCCCTAGATTCACTGGTAGCGATGGGGAAAGAGCTGACTCTCACGTGAATAATTTTTATTCTTATTTTAGACTCCATCCTGTCGATGATGATGCCGAAGATGTAGTGATGAAATTTTTTCCCACCACTTTTCACGGGAATGCTAAAAAATGGTATGATGATCTTTCCAATGCTAGCATCACCTCTATGAACCAGCTAGAAGAAGTCTTTCTCAAAGAATGGGGCATAATATTGGGAGACATCTCAGTACTGCTAACAAGATTCAAACATATAAAACAAGCTGAGAATGAAACCCTATTTGACTTCCAGAGTAAGTTTGAGGGCACTCTATGTCAAATTCCTAGAAGCCATCGTCCTGAAGACAAGTATATTGTCCATCTCTATACCCATGTGATCCTGACACACCTAGGCTTGCCTCTCAGTAAAAAGGGCCCAAGGACGCTCGATGAAGCTTACGACATGGCTACAGGAATTGAATGAAACATCTCCTTATCCGGGGTAAAAGACCTCTTCACCTCAGGTACTCTTAGTATGTAAAGTTTGTTTTCCCATGAAAACTTCATTGATGATTTCCAAGAAGAAGCGGAACAAACCATCATTCAACAAGGGATTGTTGAAGACATGGTTGAGGAGATGGAACCCAAGCAAAATGATGAAGTGTCAACCTATGCCCCTCCCTCCGATGAAGCAATCCAAGGGCCTGTTTCTTCTGCACGACAAAAGGATGAAGAGGTTAGTTGCTTTCCTTTTAGGATTCCAATAACACCTTGTTCCATGAATCCAGAAATGAAGGAGAAATGGAAGCCTTGAAAAAAATGAATATTCCTTGTTGTACAATCAAAGACAAAGAAGTGATCCATGAGGATAAAAAAATAACCCATGCTGAAAATGCCAAAGTCCTCGAAGCCCCTGCACAAGAAGAAACAATAAGTTGCCCTCCTCCCCTAGTTTTTGATGATGATTTACTTTATGATGAAGGAAGTGAGGAGGAGGAGAACGAATTTTCAAATGTTTCAAACCCTGCATGTTATGACACAGATACTGACATTGTTGATAACATTGATGAGTTCAAACATGTTGGGAGACGTAGGTGGGATATAGTTGGTTATGACCTGGATCCCATCTATGACACTGAGAGTCATTTCCAAGTGTTTCCCTTGCAATTATCACAGCAGATTACTTTTGACCAATGGCAACAAGGAGATGAGATTTGTACCCGTAGTTTTCAAAAAACCAAGGATGACCTAATACCTTGTTTTCCTGATGATTTTCAGTCTTACCTTGAGATTTTTGATGAGTACCCTTTTGAGCACTTGGATTCTCTCCATGAAGATGATTACCAACCACCACTGTGCTCGGATTTTAACACAAGTAAGAGCATTGTTTGCCTAAAAAAGGATTCTCATGACTTCTCACTCCAGCCACCTGTTATTACTTTACCTTGCTTTTCCATTAAAGGTGTAGTTGGGAAGTATAATTTTATTGTTGAGTTTCCTCTTAGGCATACCCTAGACTCCAAGGGTTGGTTGGATACTGCAAGTTTGTTATCTCAGTTTTTCAACTTTCCCTTGATAGTTTTCCAGTCATCTGCTAGATCTTTGTCGATCCTTTCCTTGACTTCAGAGTGTGAGGATGTCCTGAGTAGCCAGCTTGCAGGCCCTTTGAGTCAGTTTTGTCAACCTTGGACTCTTCATGACCCTTTCTTGGAGTGGATTAAATACCTTCCTCAAATATTGACTTGGCAAGATTTTATCCCTCCCACCCGCCTCCATGAGTTAGACTTTATGATTTCCGATGATATAATATATTCTCTAACCCATGTCATTTTTGTGCTTGATTTGTCACTATTCTGGTTTATGATGAAGCACAAAGGTAGGTATTGTGGGACATTGCTGGATTGGATTCACTGGTTGTTTGACTACACCCAACATCTAGCTGACAGGTAAGTGCAGGTAAGTAGGTATTTTGTATTGGTGTATTATACCATTTGCATTTCATGATAGTTTGCTTTCACATTTGCATTATTGATTGTTTTCATTCAGTTCATATATATATCTATGTATGTTGGGGTAGCATTACCGCCCCATTTTTTTTACTGATGCCCCTATCGATATTAAGAAGTTATGTAGGTTATGCCAGAAATGATGAGGTTCTCATGCACTCTATGGTGAGCACATGTCCCCGAGTTGGAGCCAGATGTTATCCCCGCTTTTTAGGGATAACTAGGAGATCATGTCTCGAGGCCCACAGGTCCTAGACATGGAGTATCGAGAGAAGGATTGACCTGAGCATGGCCCTGGAGGGCCCATCCTTTCTTCTTCCATCAACTTTGTCCTATCAGCAGTAGTAGCATCCATCACCATCATCTTGGTCGTGTATCAGAAGAAGTTCTTGCTCCATGAGGTAATTGGTCCAGGTATCATGGTATGTGTCACTTTTGATCATTGAAACCTTTAAATATATGCATCTGGTTCCTTTTATCTCAAACAGCTGCTTGGACCTTACATTAGCCCACTTGACCATGCTTAGGGAGATTGACAGGGTGTCCTAGCAAGCTTGTGCCCATAGGTCTTGGTTTTCCACTGGGGGAATTTCTGAAAGGCCATCATTTGCTCCCACCATAACACCATTGTTTCATCTTATCTTCCTCTCGTTTATCCCATTCTTCTTGTTTGGGCATTGGGTTGACCTATTTGTAGGAATACACCTTATCTCGTGGGAAGAAGGGGATAAAGGCCCAGAAGGTAAAAACAGTTGGTAAAAGACAAAAGCCTAAAATGAAACCTCGAGATGCTTCGCCCAGGGATCCCTGAGAAGGCAGTAAAAAGCCTCTCAGCAAGAAACAAGAGGGACCCAGAAAATAAAAAACAATACCTAGTTAGAGGATAAGGGGTCTCATCACGATCCATCCTATTAGGTTCATGGGTACCTAACAATATGACATTGCCACCATCTGGTTACCACACCAGGGTAGTGACCTTTGGTTGCATGGCCAAGGGAAAGGGGGTCTCATCATGAGCCAACATTCTCATCTATGTGAAAGTACTTGTGGGTAACGCTATCAGCTCTGGTCACCATGCCAAGGCAGTGTCCTCTGGTTATCCCTTAAATAAAAGAAAAAGAAGAAGAAAAATAAAATAAAAGAATAAAGCAAGAAAAAGAATAAAGGCAAGAACGGACTTGGAAAGAATGCATCCATGACAGGTACAACTCACCTTCTACAAAGGCACCCACAGATAACATTATGCATCATTGGCCCTCACTGCACCCACATGTCTGGACACCCCCTAGACACATCACCTCACTTACATGGCTTGGATGAAATCCTCTTGGAAACTTTCCTTTTATTGTGGATACTAGCCCAATAGGACGTCTTGTCTTTTTCTCCAATCTTGTATTGCGGGTTTTTGTAATGTCTTTGAGCTACTGACTGATATATTAGAGGGTTTTATGCATATGTTTGATAATATTGATGATGAAATGTGATTGACATTGCTATGATCCCTGTGATTGATGAGCCCATGGAGGGTGTATCTTTTGATGTGCAGGACCATGCCCAACAGACAGGTACCATTTGGACCAGTACACATAGGGAGATGATCAGTTTGGACCTCCGTGGGGCTGAAGAGCCCACCAGATGGATGTTGAGACCCCATCAAGGGGCAAAGATAGGACTATGGTTGATCAAGGTTTTGCACCAGAGAAGAAGAGGACGTTCCATTTGAGTCACTTTGGCAAAACCCGACCTAGGGGGATTGACCCACTTCCAGTGAAACGTTTGCCCTGGATGGCCCAGGACGTCACCTATGGGCTCATGACGTCATCTTGAGCATGTGGTAGTTTGACAGGGTAGTTGGCACGTGTGGCATGATGGAGAGGCCCAAAGAGGGCTAACGGTTTGCTCTTTATTGCTGCATTTTCCCTAAAAAGGGGCTAACGTCTCCCTTAGAAGGGGTGACGTCTCACTTTTTGCTCAATTAGGGTTTTAAAATGAACATTTAATGTAAAACAATATTATTTTGGTATTTTGGCCTTGTCGGCCTTTTTTATGACCTAAAAAGTAAAATTAGGTCATTGATACACTATATATTGAGGGTTTTGACTCTCATTTTACAATCAATTATCACTCACTCATTAGTGAGGTCTGATTTTAGCGCCTTATTGGGGGTTTTTTTGGCTAATTTAAGAGAGGCGCACTTGTTGAAGGAAGACTTTTTTTGGCATTTATGGTGTTTCTCTTGAAGGAAGGTTTTACAACTAGGGTTTGCATGGTTATTTCTTCATGAATTGTAAGTGTTTTTTTCTGCAAAACTTATTATTGAATGGTTGTAGTCTAAATTTCTTGCACATTACTTATAAATTTGTTGAATCAAAAACCTAGGTGACAAGCACATTTAATTGGTCCTTGTCTCATGTCCCTTGATAGAGAAATTTTCAGCCATTGAAGAAGGAAGAGAGAGCCTAGCCATAGCTACACTCTCATTTCTTCTTCTCCTTGAGCTAGTCGTACTATCCATAAGCCAAAGAGAGTGAGACGTCCTTGGCCTAGTTCTTCTACACCAGAGTCGTACCATTCTAGGGTTTGTTGAAAAGGCCTTACTGTAGCAACACCTTTCCTCTTCAAACCCTCATGCTTTGGTTGTTTTTGATTTATCTTCAACTAGTCGTTTTGCCAATTTGATCTAAAGAAGGAGGAGAGAGCACGAGGCCTTGCTTTAGCAACACTAGAGTGAGCCTCTCTCCCCTAGGGTTTCGTTTCTGAAACCCTGCTATTGAAGCACTTTAGAACCCTTCCCTATAGTCTTTAGTCACCCTCCTTCAACTCTTGCGTCCTTCTTATTGACTCCATTAAACCCTAAGGCATTGATCTAAGCCTCCAGCGTTGAAGTGATTTGTTCCTAAACACTCTCAAAATACTTTTTTTTTATTTGAAACCCTAGTCCTATTGTTGTCGTCATCATTGGCTATTATCATCATTGTGCAACAACATTTTGCCTTATAATCAATTGAATGGTGTTTAAAGCATTTATTGATTGAAGGATTGATTGGATATATTGATTGCTACATCATTTTGGTGGAGTGATATTATTTGCATTGCTATATTGATAAACATTGACTTCGTTAAAATTTATTGCCATAATTGCTTATTTGAATATTAGATAGTCATTTATATACATGAAGTACTAACCAAGACCTGCATATATCAGTTTGTTGTTTTGTTCTCAGGCACGGACTCTACTTGGTTATTATTCATCTTTATTGGTTGTTTAGTCGGGACTATCTTTTGGTGGTAACTTGTGAAGGGGGAAAACTTGTCTTTGACCTACTATCCTTTTGCCTCTTCAAAAATCCAAGTTACCAGGGACGTCTTCCCTGGGCCTAACCTCCCTAAAGAGAAAGAACCTCCCCATCGTGGTGACATTGGGTGGGATAGGTTCATGTTATGCCAGTTTGATCTACAAACTTCAAGATTTTGTCCTCCCTACAAATTGTGCGATAACAAGGCCCATGAGCATTTCTCTCTAGATGGGAGATTTGTTGTGTCAAAGAAGAAGGTTGTCAGACGCGTGAGCATTCCCTCTAGGTGATATTTTTGTTGGAATTAATCCCTGGTGCACTGGGCATTAGATACAGGGCTCTGAGACTTCTTGTTCGACCTATTGTTGAATCCGCAGAAGGGAAGTGGGGCAGCTGAAGGACTATTGAGAAGAGAAGGGGCACACTTTATGGGGTGGGAAAGACATGTGGGGAATGAGATATTGTAGGCTAGTTGCCGCAATCGACACCTTGAACCAAGATTTTTGTTGAATATCAAACCATAGCCTGAAAATAGGAACCCTTTTTCTTGTGGAGTTTAATCCCTATCTCGGGGTGACCTTTATGCTAAATGATTATGAGCGATTGAGTCTGTTGTTGGGTGGAATGTTTGATTCCTACACACAGTTGGTGACTTTTCATAAAAGATAAGTGTCCTTCACAGGCTTGTTTAATTATTGTGTGATCTAATGTTCATATTTTTAAACGGGTTTAACTTCATGTATGAAATTAGATTTGAATATTGTGATTAGTTATGTATAATGTTACTGCACACACACACACACACACACACACACACACACACATATATATGTTCATTTTTCCTATATGTTGCGACCTATGCGGGCATGACAGTTATAAGTGTTCCCTGTTAGCTAAATGTATGGTTAATCTGTATAATATCATTACACATGAGAAGTATGCTAATTATTAAGTATTCATGTTAATTTAGACTATGTTGTATGGTTGGAAGATATCCAGGAAATGTATGAATCGTCAAGCATGTAGTGAAGCACTCCACATGCACAAAGGTGATAGAATTTGTGTGCAACATCAGATTAATTGTGCGTACAATAGTATTATGGGTGCAGAGTGTTTGTGCGTGTAGCAGTATGTATGTGTTCTGAAGGGATAAGTGCACAATAGATTTGTGAAATTTATTTCGCTGCTATAATTGTTCGAAAATAAGTATACTCTTAGAGGGAGACCCAAATCAGGTCTGGGTGCAGTACCTTAAGGTTGTGCGTAGTTATTCTAGTCTACTTGTCATAGGGAGCATTATAAGTAGTATCCACGCACTAGGATTTTTGAAGTACCATGGTACAGTAGTGCGCTTGGGATGCTACAAAGAATATCATAGAAAAAAAAGTTGAGGTTGTAGTGACGTGGCCCGTCCTGGGAGGCTGGGGACATTACAGATTGGTATCAGAGCCATTGATTCAATATTGGACTTGTATGGGCCAGATATCAACATGAAATAGAAGTGTGCGCTAAGTATTGGTGTCATGCAGTTCGGAGTTTATTGTGCACGAAAAACCATTGTTGTGCGGTATAGAGATGTGATGCACACAAAAATAGTGATGCGCGGGTGTGCACACTAGAATTTGGATGTTAAAATCATCCAAGGAAAAAAAAAAGGATTCTGACAAATTTTGCATAACATTCATAAAATTGTCGCATTAACTAGTCTAACAAATCTTGTTGTCTGCACTTTTTTTAGAATTAACAGTAATCAGTTTAGGACAAAATCAACATAGAGATTAAAAGCATGATAGGTGTGTAGAGAACCTACAGTCAGGATGAAGAAATGGGAAGGTTGTACGTTGGTATGGGTATTGAAGGTACAAAATCCAATGGACATGGAGAATGCTTAGAAGAGAGCATGAACTTGGTAGAGACCATAAGATTTTTGCAAAAGGACATCCAACGTTATAAAGCTGATAATGATAGGCTTATGAAAGATAAGGGGGAGAAAGATGGCTTCAACATCAAGTTTCTGCAAAACTTGGACAAAAATGAGAAAAAGATGGATAGGGAGACTGAGTCAAGCAAATAAGTAAGACACTGGTCTCATGATGAGGGAAGAAAAACAAAAATTGTTGACAGACATCTCCATCACTCTCGAAGATATTCAGTTGGGAGAGCACGTAGTAGTTCGATCCCATCCCTGTCAGGAGGTATAAGAGAAGGACTGGGGTAAGCGAACTATAGGGAGAACTGAATAAGATTAAGCCTCCTACTTTTGATGGTGAGAATAAGAAGGATGAGGATGCAGAGACATGGTTGATGGGTATGATGAAATACTTCTAGTTGCATAATCATTCCTTGTAGGAAGAAGGGAGAATTTCCATTATCAGCTCAAGGGGAAAGCATCAATGTGGTGGGATCAATATGTGCAAGTGTAACACATTGATGAGAAGAAGGTTACTTATAGGGAATTCAAGCGATATTTTGAAAATAAATATTTAACCAAGCACTACTATGATAGGAAAATGAAGGAGTTCTTTGAACTCAAGCTTGGGAGAATGACCATAGACAAGTACGAAAGGATATTTTTAGAGCTCCTGAAATATGTGACTTTTATCAAGAATGAGAAGGTGAAGATTCAAAGGTACCTGATTGGGATACCATCATTTATTAGCGATAAGATATAATATGATGATCCCAAGACATTGGAGGAAACTACAAGGAGAGATAAATGTCTCTATGATCAACAAAGGGGAAGATCGACTTTCCAAAAGGCTTGGGAAGACAAGATGAAAATCAAGGTGGAACGAAGGAAGAAGGGGACTAAGCCACCATTTTTCAGAAATACTGCAYAAGGACAACCAACTTCCAAGGAGCCCATAATGATTGAGGCAATGCRAACCAGGCCAAGGCARCAACCAATGAAGTGTTGGGGTTGCGATGGAAACCATATGTTTAGAGATTTACCTCAAAGAGGTGAAAAAKAAAGGACTATGCATAGTGTRCACCAAGYTGTGATAGTTGAAGACATGGGTAGAAGTGTACCTAGAATTTACGYAGCCCTGGAAAACAAGCAAGTTGAGTTTCAGTCAYACATGATCGAGGTGGAAGTTAAGATTAATGATCAACCCATTGCTATTTTAATTGACTCRGGAKCTAGTYGTAATTATCTAGATCCTAAAATGGTGGAAAGATTYCAATTACCGAGAAACAATTTTGGAAAACCTTGGTTGGTGCAGTTAGCTAYAGGGGAAAAAATTAAAATTAATGAGATGGTCAAAGCATGTCCAATGGAAATGAATGTATTGTGCACAAAAGTTGATTTGAATATSATACCTTTGGGCTCGTATGATTTGCTCATTRGTATAGATTGGTTGGACCAACATCATGTTGTTCTAGACTGTTATAATAAKGTATTTACTTGCCTCGATGAGCAAGGAAATTTGAGAATAGTTTAAAGCATTCCAAGAGTTGTGACTATTAGAGAAATTTCAGCCTTGYGATTGAAGAAGAGCTATAGGAAGGGATGTCAATTATTTGCAACGCACATAGAGGAGGCACACGAGGATAAAGTGCCAAGTGTTGAAGACTGTACAGTGTTAAAATAATTCAATGAGGTCTTTAAAGAAATATCAGGGTTGCCACCAAAAAGAGATATCAATTTCTCTATAAATTTGATGTTGGGAGCAACTGCTATATCCAAGACTCCTTATAGGATGAGTACACCAGAGTTGAAGGAATTGTAAATGCAACTTGAAAAGCTTCTAAAGAAGGGGTATATATGCCCAAGTGTGTCACCTTGGGGTGCCCCGATTTTATTTGTGAAAAAGAAAGATGGTACATTAAGACTCTGCATTGAATTCAGGTAGTTGAACAAAGTAACAATAAAGAACATGTATCCTTTGCCAAAGATAGATGACATGTTTGATCAACTAAGGGGCACAAAGATATTTTCCAAGATCGATCTTAGATCTGGCTATCACCGAGTGAGAATAAAAAAGGAAGACATCAACAAGACTGCCTTCAGAACAAGGTATGGCCATTACAAGTTCAYAGTGGTGCCCTTTGGGTTGTYAAATGCACCAACTATCTTCATGTGTTTAATGAATGRAGTTTTTAGAGAATACTTGGATATGTTCATCGTCGTATTTTTGGATGACATCCTTATTTACTCTAAATCTGAAGAAGAACATGAGCAACACTTGAAGATGGTGTTGYAGGTATTTGTATATTTTAACCTTGTACAATATTTTACTACAAACYGATTTTCAATAAAAGAACAGAAAGATWCAATMRAAAATACACACATTACACAATGATTTTTCCCCTAGAAACCCAAACCGGGAAAACCAACATATTRTATATTCATTCACTTCATAATAATAATAATAATAATCTATTTTTAAGGTCACGACCAAGCCAGACACCAAAATGGTRTATGAGACCCCCTYTGCCTAGTGGTTTTGATTGGTAAAGTCTACRAAGGGATATATACCCTACCCCCCTATGGATTTGAACTTGTGACCTCTRATGAGGAAACACATGTTCTTAACCATTAGKCCCACTCAGGCTATATACATACATTGTTTACAATACAATATACATATAGGAGCCAACGACATCCAAAACCCTAACCCAATGACCTRGATTAGTCARCAACCCTAATTCCTTAACTGGAAATAGAAAACCATCGACAAAAAACCATGTGTCGAAAAAMCACCCAACAATGGATATGAAAATCGAGGTGACACGAAAAACAAGGAAAAAARGGGGACATGTTTCACGAGGCAAAAAMAATTKKGGGCACTTCCCCCGAATCCCCACGYAGGTCACCCCCTTGCACRCCCAACACAACATARCAGTCACTAGAGCTAGTCATGCAAAGAATATAACACATACCCAACATTCTCCCACTTGTTGTTTTCTTTGCATACAGGGAGTTACAGGWTTACATAGTCAACATTGAAGGAYATCAATGCCCATAGATCCTCTACACCAAGAGAACTTATTAGTGCTCACARATTTTGTTAATGAATTTGCGACATTCTTCAAAGTGTCCACCTTCATCAACAACACTTTCTTTTATTCAACYATGTCTCTCACAAAGTGATATTGAACATCAATATGCTTTGTCTTTGAATGATAAGCCAGGTTCTTCGAYAGAAAAATTACACTCTGACTGTCACAATCTATCCTTACAACTTGGTGTACCAATCCAATACATGAACACAATATTTGTAACCATACTACTTCCTTKCTTGCATGAGTGGCTGCCATGTATTCAACTTYTGTAGTTGAAAGTKCCACTACAAATTGTCTTTTTCTCTTCCAACTRATTGMTCCTCYAAACAAGTTAAACACATACCCACTTGYAGATCTCCTAYGATCCARATCTCYAGCCCAATATGMATCCACACARCCATGTATATCCAACACTCTGTCCAATCCAACTCTTCCTTGGTAGCACAATCCATATCTAGCAGTGCCACACAAATACCCGAAAACCCTCTTTACTRTTGTCCAATGCTCCTTCCCGAGTTTTGACATTTACCTRCTCAAAAMTCTCAATGCATGTGCAATGTCCAGTCTAGTACAAACCATTGCATACATCAAACCACCAACCACACTCACATAAKAAACATGAGACATGTCCTCCTCCTCTTCTTGTGTCTTGGGACACTGATTCRCGGATAACTTTACACCTATAGGAATAGGGACCCTGACCGRTTTAGATTCCTGCATATTAAACCTCTGCAATATTGTGTCCACATATTTTCTCTAATTTAACCAGAGTTTCTTGTTTTTCTGATCTCTTTTAATTTCCATGCCCAAAATGAAATTTGCGGCACCAAGATCCTTCATGTCAAATTTAGAGGACAACTGAGTTTTCACATTGTGGATAATCTCCTTGTTGTTTCCTATCAACAACATGTCATCCACATACAAGACCAAATAAATCAAATGATCACCAATTAATTTAAAATACACACAATGATCTTCTTTGCTTCTTGTGAAGCCAAGTCCCAACATATAAGTATCAAGTTTTTGATACCACATCCTTGGTGATTATTTTAAACCATACAGGGACTTTTTCAACTTGCATACTAGCTCCTTCTTTCCGTTCACAACAAAACCTTATGGTTGCTTCATATAGATTTCTTCTTCCAGATCGCCATGTAGGAATGTTGTCTTCACATCCATCTGTTCTACTTCAAAATCAAACGCAACAATGACAGATAACATAAATCTAATAGAAGTTAAATTGGAAACAAGAGAAAAAATATCACCAAAATCAATTCCCTCAATCTAGGAATAACCCTTTGCTACTAACCGAGCTTTGTATTTCTCCATTTTTCCTTCTGCATTCAGCTTCTTTTTAAATACTCATTTGTTGCCAATGGGATTTCTTCTAGTCGGAAACTTCACTAGATGCCAAGCCTCATTCTTATCTAAGGCTTCCATTTCTTCATCCATGGCCTTTTTCCATAGTTTTCCATCCTCTGAATCCACTACCTCCCTAACAGTTCTAGGATCATCATCAGTAATAGACAAAGCAAGATTTGAACATAAATCAGATGGAGTATACCTTTCTGGTTGCCTTCTTTCCTGAACCGATATCCTGAATACGTGAGTATGATGATCTTATTCTTATTATTCTTATTATTCTGTAGAGTCTGATTCATTATCCTTTAGATCAAACTCTATTTTCTCTGGTTCTTCCTTACTTGGTAGGACATCTTGTTTGACAACATCTTTTATTTCTCTAAATACCACATCTTGGCTATACACAACCTTCTTAGTTTCTAGGTTCCAAATATTATAACCTTTAAGACCATATTTATACCCAATAAAGATACACTTTCAACCTTCTTATCTAGCTTACTCATGTTTTCCTTTGGAACATGAACATAGGCCTCACAACCAAATATATTGAGATGCGTGAGAGAAGGTTTCTTACCAATCCATACCTCTTGTGGAGTCTTGTCATCCTGTGTTGACGAGGGTGATCTATTGACCAACTAACATGCAATACCCACTACCTCTGCACATAATTATTTCCCTAACCCGACACCATTGAGCATGCACCTTTCTTTTTCCATCAGCATCTTGTTCATCCTTTTTGCAAATCCATTCTGTTGAGGTGTATATGGAGTAGTCTTATGCCTTTCTATACCACACTTCTTACATAATTTTTCAAATTCATTCCTGCAAAACTCTCCACCATTATCTGTCCTCAACACCTTAATTATTTTCTTTGATTGATTCTCAACAAGAGCCTTAAACTCTTTAAACATGTCAAAGACTTCAAATTTCTTCCTGAGAAAATATATCCAAGTATTCCTCGAGAAGTCATCTTTAAATGAGACACAATACATAGATTTTTCAAATGATGGAACCGACACAAGTCCAAACACATCATTGTGAACTAGCTGTAAAATTCCTTCTGCCCTCGTTGCACCATAGGGGAATCTTACCTGATTCTACTTCCCATATACACAATGTTCACATAAATCAAAATCCAGAGAGCAGTTAGATATACCTTCAACCATACCTTTAGTGTGTATTAGTCAAAAACCCTTCTCTCTAATATGCCCCAGTCTTTTATGCCACATCATAACCTTTTCTCCAAAGACTATAAGAGTTCTTTCTTCTTCAACTCCAATATAAGGAATAGTGGAACTATTACACCCATCACTAAGAGTGCTTCCTTGCAACTTATATAGAATTCCAAACCGAACTCCCTTCAACACCATTGTTCCTCGAACCATCCTGTAGGTTTCCTTTTCAAATATTGTTTTAACCCCTGCATCATCCATTTTGCTTACATAAATCAAATTTCTGGCCAATCCCAGGATGTGTAGAACACTAGGTAGTGTTCTAATCCTTCCATATATGAACCTCAACTTGAATTTTCCTCGTCCTATGATTCTGGTTTTCGAGTCATCACCGAGGAAAACATTACCTCCATCATACCTTTCATATTCATAGAAACACTCCCCATGGGGAGTCATATGAACGGGTTGCACCTGAGTCAACCAACCATGCCTCATGATCTGCATCTGTGCTTGAAGAAGCAAAGTACACATCCCCTCCTTCTTCCTTGGAGGTATTTTCTTATGTAGAAGGAGCTTCTTTAGATCCCTTTTTTTTCTCAACTTTGGATCTATACTGCTTTTTGTAGTGCCCTTCTTTTCCACATCTCCAGCATACCTTTACAAACTTTCCAGGAGATTTAGATCTACCCTTAGACTTAGATCTCCCACTTGAGGAGTTAGATCTATTTCTTTCCTGGGAGCGTCATCTTGTAAATAATGCATTTGTGCTATGTCCTTCCATGTTCTTCCATCTCATCTCCTCTGACAATAAGGATGAAACCACTTCATCAAACTTCAAGGTAGTTTTATTACTATCTATGGCCACAACCAGACTATCCCACGAGTATGGTAAAGAGGACAGTAAATTGATACACTTATCTTCATCTAAAATTTTAATCTCAACAAATACTAACTGACTTACCACAATATTGAAGGCGTTCAAATGCTCTGCCACTGAGTCTCCATATCTCATCCTCCGGTTATACAATTTCTTTCTCATGAATAGTTTATTTACTAGGGACTTAGAATGATACAACTTCCCCAACTTATCCTATAAATCCTTGGTTGTAGCTTCCTTTGACAGATTCAGTAATACTGAATCTGAGAGACATAGTCGAATAATGTTCATCACCTTCCAATCCAACTTTTTCCAGTCATCTGTTGAAGTCCCAGTAGGTGCAGTACCTAGATCCACCATGATCCATTGATCTTTGTCCACCAACAGATCCTCCATCTTGAGCTTCCACAACTCAAAAATTTTCCCATTAAACTTCTTGATCTCCATTTTCGAACTGCTTGCCATTTCTCTTCACCTGAAGAATCAATATCACAGATTTCCCACTTTAACAAGGCTTATCACAATCCCGAGCCAAACTGTTGACAACAAAGGCATCCCCCTGAAGCCAATAATTGCTCTGATACTAAATGTAGATTTTAACCCTGTACAATACTTTACTGCAAATAGATTTTTAATAAATGAAAATAAAAGATACAATGGAAAATACACACATTACACAGTTATTTTTCCCCTGGAAACCCAAACCGAGAAAACCAACATATTCTATATTCATTCACTTCATACATTGTTTACAATACACTATACATATAGGAGCCAATGACATCCAAAACCCTAACCCAATGACCTGGATTAGTCAACAACCCTAATTCGTTAACTGGAAGTAGAAAACCATCAGCAAAAAACCATGTGCTGAAAAACCGCCCAACAATTGACATGAAAATCGAGGTGACACAAAAAATGACACAAACAAGGTGACACGTTTCACGAGGCAAAATTATTTTTGATCGTGTAAAGAATATAACACATACCCAACATTATTGAGGGAGCATCAACTTTATGCGAAGTTGAGCAAGTGCTCATTTTACCAGAGGCAGATCCATTATTTGGGTCATATCATTTCAAAGGAAGGAATAGTTGTGGACCCAACGAAGATAAAATCCATTAAGGAATGGCCAACATCAAGAAATGTCGCATAAATGAGATCTTTCATTGGACTGGTAGGGTACTGTAGAAGGTTTATTGAGGACTTATATGAGGAATTAAGAGAAAAATTACAACAAGGTATTTTGCAGTAGAAATTACTTGAAGATTATGAGCTTACAGAGGATGTAATTCTCATGTTTAGGCGCAGAGTTTATGTGCCTGAATCACGAGAGTTGAAAAATATAATATTGAAGGAATTGCATAATGTGACTTATGTTAGACACCCTGGTTATCAAAAGACAGTAGTAGCTATTAAGAAGCAATATTATTGGCCAGACATGAAAAAGGAGGTTGTCGATTTTATTGCTAGATGCCTTGAGTGTCAAAAGGTCAAGGCTGAGCATAGACACCCAACTAGTTTACTACAACCATTGCCCATTTTTTAGTGGAAGTGGGAAGTTATAATGATTGATTTTATAACCAAGATACCCATATCATCCATGCAACATGATTACATCATGGTGGTAGTGGATAAGCTCACTAAAGCTGCCCATTTTGTTCCAGTAAAGTCAACTTACAAGGCAACTAATATTGTTGATATCTACATGAGAGAAATTGCTAAATTGCATGGTGTGCCTTAGACGAGGGCGATGGGCAGAGTCTCTTGCTGTCTTTCTTTCCCTTGCTTTATGAATTATGGATCCACTTTATTTCATTAAGTCGTTGGTGAGGGGTGAGAGAACATTTATTGAGGGAGATAACTAAGAGAATAGGTGTTGGAATAGGTACCTTATTGTGTCTGATAAAGATCCCAAGTTCACTTCAAATTTTTGGAAGGGATTATTCAAAGGAATTGGGACAAGTCTGAACTTTAGCACAACATATCACCCATAATTAGATGGAAAAACAGAGAGGGTAAATAAGGTAATAGAAGATATGATAAGGATGTATCTGATGGATAAACCATCAAAATGGGAAGACGACTTGCATTTGGTAGATTTTGCTTACAACAATGGGTATCAAGCATCTTTAAAGATGATTCCATTTGAAGCACTTCATGGTAGAAGGTGCAACATACCTGTGAGTTGGGATAATCCAACAGATAGAGTAGTGGTTGGGCCAGATCTGCTCAGGGAAATGGAAGAGCAGATGGTAAAAATAAAGAAAAATTTAAAAGTTTCCCAAGGCAGACAAAAACGTTGTGCAGATAAAGGCCAAATGAATTTAAATTGGGTGACCATATGTTCCTAAACGTAAAAACAAGACGAAGTCCCCTGAAGTTGGGGAATTGCACTAAGATAGAAACGCAATATTTTGGACCATTCAAAATCCTAGAGAGGATTGGTCTGGTCGCATATATGTTGGCTCTACCTGCATCCTTGAGTATTCATAATGTATTCCATGTTTCCTTGCTTAAAAAGTATGTACTTGATGCTAATCATGTCATTGATTGGAATTTGATTCAGGTGGAGCAAGAGGGTGACTTCTGAGTTCAACCAATGCACATACTGGATTGGAAGGTCAAGACGCTTCGGAATCGCGCAGTAGGACTGGTAAAGGTCCAGTGGAACTGTTACGATACTGAGGATGCAACCTAGGAACATGAGGATGCTATGCGGGCAGAGTATCTACATCTCTTTAAGGACTTTTGAAAGTTTTGATTATACATGTGTATGTAATGCACTCAGGACAATGCATAAATAAGGGGGAAGGGAATGCAATACCCCTAGTTTGAACCCCAATTGTAAATGTAAATATAAATGTATATATATTTATATAAGTTGGTGAGTTGTTGGTATCAAGTCTTGGATTCAGTTTTGTGTGCACATCCCATAGTCTAGTGATTGCACGAGGATTGTGCATCAAAGAAAGAACATACACATTTCATAGTGTAGCGCACACCTGTATAAGTGTGTGAGGATTGCGCGCTAAAGGAAGAGTGCACACATCCTAGATTTTTGCGCACACTGGATTAAGCACGCGATTTTGAGGCCAAGGAGCCTTTTTATATATGCTTGTGTTTTGAGGTTGGTGAATCTGGATGCAAAATGCCAATGCACCTATATTGTAAATGTAATCAACATTAAGATTGTTAACATAATCACATCACTCTGTGCAGACTCAACTTAAACGAAAAGAGACGAGGGGATAAACTCCACGAAAAATGAAAAAGGGGGAGCTTAAGTCAAGGGAATATTTTATTAATATTTTTGTAAGTTTAATTTATGGATACGTATTTATCCTAAGTTTCCAAAAGATGGGAACGTGTCACCGAGTGGCTAAAATATAGTCCTGAAGGTGACAAATGTCTAGTTATGACCATGAAAATATATTATTGAGCCTTAGTGTATTTTGGGGGGATACACAATTTTTACTCCATCTTGGCTACCATGGGAACGAGAACAAACTATCCACCTTTGTCTGTGACCTGTATTGATCTGTACTTGATACTATCATCACCTAACTCTAAGGGGGTATCTATCTAAGGAAAATAATTGTGTCAAAGAGACAGGTTGTCAGGCTTATAAGAATTTCTCTCCAAGAGAGAGTTTTGTTGTCGAAGAGGCAGGTTGTCAAGTCCGTGAGCATTTCTCTCCAGGTGAGAGATTTGATGTGTCGAAGAAGTGGGTTCTCAGGCTTGTGAGCATTCTCTCTAGGTGAGAGTTTTGTTGAAATTGCTCCCTAGTGCGTTGGGCATTAGATACAAGTCTCTGAGACTTCTTGTCCGGATTGTTGTTGAAGCCTCAAAAGGAAAGTGGGGAAACCGAAGGACTGTTGAGAAGAGAAGGGGCACACTTCCTGGGGTGGGACACGCATATGGGGAATGAGAGACTGCAGGCTAGTTGCAACAATCGACACCTTGGACCAAGATTTTTGCTGAATATCAGACCATAACATGGCAATAGGAACCATTTTCTTGTGGAGTTTAAGCCCCAAATTAGGGGTTAGCTATTGCTGAAAGATTATGAACGACAGAGTCTATGGCTGAGAGGAACGTCTGAGTCCTGCATGCAGTTGGTGACTTTTCATAAAATGTAAGTGTCCTTCACAGGCTTGTTTAATTATTGTGTGATCTAATGTTCATATTTTCAAACGGGTTTAACTTCCTGTATGAAATTACATCTGAATATTGTGGTTAGTTCTATGTAATGTTACTGCATATATCTATGTGTGTGTGTGTGTGTTCCTTTTCCTGTATGCTGCGACCTATGCGGGCATGACAATTATAAGTGTTTCTTGTAAGCTAAATGTATGGTTAATCTGTATAATATTGTTGCACATGAGAAGTATGATAGTTATTAAGTATTCCTATTAAGTTAAACTTAGTGGTATGGTTAGAAGATACCAAGGCAATGTATGAATCGTTGAGCATGCAGCGAAGCAGTTCGCACTCACAAAGGTGATAGAATCTACGTGCAACATCAGATTGATTGGGTGCTTAGTAGTATTATGCGTGCAGAGTGTTTGTGCGCATAACAATATATATATATATATATATATATATATATATATATATAT
>ML807632.1:22972-41517 GCA_009831015.1 Picea engelmannii
CATAAACCCACATTTTTGTAAGAGTCTTCACTTGACTTTAGGCAAGGTTGTATTAATTTCCTTAACTTTGTTAGAGAAGAGATATATTAATTACAATTTAATTCACTTGACTTTAAACAAGGTTGTACATTAATTTCCTTAACCTTGTTAGAGAAGATATTTATTAATTACAATTTAATTCTAATAATTAACACTTATAAAAAGGTTTACATGAAAAACAATTTAATTATTAAAATGGATATTCTAAATAATTTCAAATTTTAAATGTATTTATCAACTTAATAATTAGAATGGATATATTAGTATATATATGATATTATTAGTAAAATGTTATTACAATGAGTGGAAGAGATGTTTAAATTGTTTTTAGTTGTTAGTTCATATTAATTTAAAAAATGAAAAAACAATTACGACTTAAAGAAGTCCATGCTCTCAAATCAAGGATAAAAGAGATGTTCAACTCTTCTTTGATTGGGGCAATAGTAATAAAAATAAAATTCTCAAAATAGGATAGATATCCAAATTAATTATAGGTAATGTTTATACAATAAAATCTTGAGATTTGGTTTGTGTGTTAACGATAAAATAAAATGCTCAAAATTATATGACAATAAAATAAAACCTTAAAATGGAAGAGATGATCAACTCTTCTTTAATTTTATCATGTAGTCATTAAAAAAATACTAAATCTATAAGGGATATTCACCTAAAGTTTCATATACCCTTGAACCTAATGCAATATTATTAAAATAAAATGGAAAAAAATACTATTGAAAAAAGTAAGTGTCAATGGAAATGGTGTTTAACAATTTTTTAGTTTAAAATAAAATGCTCATACAAGAGGTATACAACTCAATTTTGATTGGTGTAATGCTCATAAAATAATTTTGAATGGTGTAATGGTTGAAAAACACAGATAAAATATGGTTGAACCATATTTTATCTGTGTTTTTTAAGAATGATCTGGAGTTTTTTTATACATAGTACCCTTTTTATAAATATCCTGTTTGAAAATATGTTTGAAGATAGTCGAAACAAATCATCAAAATCTGGAATGTACTTAAATGAAAAATAAAAAATTCTAGAATGTACATGTGTCACTTGTTTAAAAACACTGTAATGGTATTCCATCTTCAATTATTCGTTCATGATCGACTTTGGACATTTTTCATTTTCTAATTTTTTTTTTTATTATTGAACTTTCATTAACTTTATGCATGTTGCACATACCAAATGACTATATTGACAACTTGTGACATCTAACCGGTAGTCTTGAAAGTGAACATGAGTATCGGTTTGATGGGTTTCTTGAAAAAAATATCATTTCAATACAATGGATCATCTTTCATATATAAAATTGTTAGCATCAAAATCTTCTAATAGCCTCGTCTTTTGTTCTTTGCATCGCATCAAATAATATTTCACATTTTTAGTGTTTTCTACAGGTGCAACAGTGTAAAAAACATCTCCTGCAAATAATTGGATATATTGGACAATAAATAAGTCATGTTAGATTATCACACAAGTACATCTACAATTTGTTTGAAAAAATTTAAACATAAAAATTACATTCTCTAATAAGATCAGAAACTCTATCACCATCAACTGACACTATAGTTTCATTTGATTCCATCTCCTCTGAGCTTGCAAGTGGCATTTTCCCTTTTACATTAAGTTCTGTATGTCTCCAAGCTTTAACATATCGTGCAAACTGAACAAAAACAAGATTCATTTCTTCTATCAAATGCAAACCCATTTTGAAAACGTTTTGTTTTAACTGAATGTGTTTTTCATGTCCCAGGTATTGTAATGGCGTCATATGGGATTGATTTGTTTACATCTTTGGTTCCAACATACCACAAAAACCTGCACAAGACAAGAACTTATAAACTTGAAATCTCTCAAGAAAATGATTGAAGATTGAATATAAATTTGAACCCGTTCAAATTTATATATCATGTGTACACACATGTAACGTTTATATATAAACACACCTGTGCACATCCCTTGATGAATTATATTCATGGCTTAAAGCCATTTTTCACCATTCAACAACTTGTTTAGCATATTCAAATCAATTGGCATTAGGGTTCAGCTGATACCTTCAAAGTGTTTGTTTTATACATGCCCCTGAACTGTTGTGCTCTCCTTTTCCATGACCAGTCTCAAAAAAATTCCAACAATGTGTAATGTTTAATTTTTTTATGAAGAATACATAACCAATAGAACGATCGTGAAGATTTGAACTGACCCACATACCCATCTAACAATATCCAATGTCGATCAAATATGATTTCACGTTCTTTCAATGAATCATAAAATTTATCAAAACAATGTTGTACATAATGTGTGTCGTGTACTTGATCATCACTTATATAAAAGTGATATTCTTTAATAACATGTCGATTGTTGTTGGTGCTTTCTATGTTATCATGACTTCATTGAGCATGTCTATATAGAATGTGGACAAATATCATGACTTGATCAGAATGATAATATTCACTATGTATTTATTTTTGTGTAGTGAATGTGTAATTCTCTGCAAAATCAACTACAGACAAAATTGTCCCTGGTGGGAACACTTCACGGGATTGTTTGAATTGTAGATCTTTCCATCGAGATCTATGTGAGTGCTTGGTGTATTTATAGATTTATTCCTCAAACTTCTTCAAAAAATCTATCACGCATATTTTATCTACCTTCAAATCAATCATTTTGGAAATAACATTTGAAGAATGTGGAGCTGTGCTGCTCATATATTCATATCTCTTCCAATTGACTCTTATATTAGAAAATGATTGATCATTCATATCAATATGATACTTTGAATGAAACAAACTTAGATTTCCACAACGATCACATTTCTCTCCACCAACAAGTTTTTTTTGTAAAATATATCATCATCTTCTCTTTCGCATAGAATTTCAGATATAAAAACACGGAATTTGGATGGAGAAGGTGAACCTGACCATAAAGTTTTACCAAAATCCAAAAAAGTGTCGTAATACAACTCAAATTCCACATGATAATGACAACAACAAGTGTCACAAACAGTGATAGGTCTAACAAACCATGGTTTTTGTTGCACAAATGTATTGATGGAAATTTTAACTTCTTTGTGCTTTTCTTTGAACTTATTGAACATCTCTATTTGTGTCATTGGAAATATATGTTTTGGATGTTCTTCATATTGTTTTCGTGCTATTTGTAACATCCTGCTCTGGTGCACTGAGCAAACTTATTCTTTGAGGACACTTGCTTGCAAGTGATCTGGATTATTATGCTATTAAAACTTTTGATTTTGATTATGAGGCATTATGGGTTGATGACATGTTGTTTTACTGCATTGACATAGACAGGTGTTGTTGACTCGGTTTTACTGAGTGTGCAGGATTTTGGACCTTGAGGATGCAGAGGCATCGATGGAACCCCTTGGACTCCGGATCGAGTCGGGGAATGTACCATTGGGGTTTGATTTTTTTTCTATGACATTATCACATCTGATTAGAAGATATGATATGGATATATTCTGACATGATTTGTTGATGATGTAGGCTGACAATAGCTTGCTTACCAGACTCACATCTGGAGTAAAGGGGTCACGCATGACTACCAGAGATGTTGAGGGAGAGGTGTGGACAGTAGCCCTGCCACAGCCTACTAGCACTCCTGCCATGGCTCGAAATGTAGGTTAATGATTATCTAGTTAGAGAGGACCCACAATGTCGTGAGGGCAGACTGCGACAGTCGCTCACGACGATTCTAAGGGGCGCGGAATAATGTGGGGGCCTTATTACTTAGAGGCCCTTAGTCTCCCACAAGTTCACCTGGTAAAGTATTGACTCCAGGGGTTTTGATGTCTACCAAGTCAGTCAAGAGGTGAGTGGCACCCATGAAGCACATAGTGCGTCCTAAGGGGCACGTCGCGCAAGGGAACGGATGAGGCGAGTGGCACCCTTGGAGCACCTAGTGCGTCTTGAAGGGCATGTCGCGTTGTTGATCATAGAGGAATGAACCTATATGGCCTTAAGATGAATAACGTGTTAAGAAATTTTTAAAATAAATTCCCTAATTAAATGTCGCCCTGTACGAAAATTTAAGGTTTAAGTCTAAAATATGCTAGTGGTAAAATTTTATCTCTCTATAAAAAAATAATAATAATAATAAAAATAAAAACCACATAAAAAAAATTATGACCTTCGTTAAATCTTGTAATATGAAGGGAGTAAGAAATTAATTGTTTCATAAAAAATAAAAATTCTGTTGGATTAAAATTAAAAAAAAGGAATTAATCATTTTATTATTTTGATAATTTAAAATACTAATTAAATGAGAAAAGGGAAAAAGGGTTAATTTCCACACCTGCCTTTTTTGAGTTCTAATTAAAAAGGGGAAAGAGGGAAAATCTAAAAATTTAGGAAACTAGGAAAAGAGGTAAACATAAAAAGGGGAAAAGGGGAACATAAGAGAAAAAGCGGAAAGTCAAACTTAGAAAAAATATCTACCATTTAAGAGCTTTCTAATTTAAACTAAACTAGCAATTTAATAATAGGGAAAGCCATTAAAACCTGTAAGAGAATTTGGGGACACCTAGGAGTGTTTCTAGGAGTAACTATAGGTGGGTGAGGGAAACAAAGATAATTAATTAACTAAAGAAATTAATTTATGGAGGAATGTAGGGGATGGAGGACACTTGGATGGAGAGGAATTTTTAGGAATTTATTTTTAAAAATTTAATTAAATGAGATTTTAGGAAAGAAAAGAAGTTCGAAACTCTATATAATGAAGGGAGGAGAAGAATGAAGGATCATCTTCTATTTGCGTAACATTACGTTGCAGAAATATCCACTTGACTGACTTAACTTGTGGGAGTTGGTATACCCAGCTCGGTGAGGAGTGGTAGCTCGGCCTTAGGAAGCGAGTTGGGAGCTAGTCGAAATCTCTGGATAGTGAGTGCATGGCCCCTTTGTGGCTCGGGGGGCTAAGGGGGAAGAAAAGTACCCCTAGCATTGGCTGGGAGGTATCGGTAAGGTCTCGTCGGTTGGCACGCAGGAGTTGCAAGGAGCACGTAGGACATCCACTCAGAGCGGGTGAACAGGCAACGATACACTTTCTTCTTTTGTATGATAAATAGATTTAGATCTTATGCTTGAATCTGCATTTTTACTTGGGTAAGTGAACTGATGTCTATATGGTTTTCTGAATGTTCTTAGCCTACCTCGATGATAGATTGAATCTCATGGTTTCATTTCCTCGCACGTCATGACCACCTTGTTGTGTTGATTGTGACCTTCGTGGTTGTTTAGCCTTCGTCCCTAGCTCACCAGTCCTCGCCTGAGCAGTCATCCAGGAACCTGATCTATGGTCGTCACCTTAGCATTAAAAGACCTATGGATCTCAACACCCTATTTTTCTGTGCGATGATGATGAGCGAGGGATGTTCCTATTAGCTGTCTACCCCTGTTGGTTGTTCTTGGTTGATTGATGGTCCTTGTGCTTTCGTGTGTTGAGAATTTTTGCCATTGTATATTTCCGAGCCCCTAAAATTTGACTCTGCATCTCAATATACTCCTGGACAGTTTAGCTCTGTGTTTAATGCACTCCATGGTGATAATTCTCTCTGTGTTTTAATAAATATGACTGCGTCGATCCCTGCATTGTATTTGTGCTCTACATTCTATAACCCTCTACGTTTTGGTTTATTTTCTTTTCGCCTTGCCTCGACGGTTTTATTGACAAACCTTAGCGCTTGGTTGGGAATTTATTTGTGATCTTATATCTACATTTTTGCTTGACTGGTCATTGGTTGGGGGTTAAGTTGCATTGTAAGTTCGGTGACTGCGAATTTTCAATGACCTGTTGAAGGCATTTTCTTTACTGGATATGGCTCTGCGTTTTCATTTTAATTGATTGTGATTCCTTACATGGACGACATTGGGGACTGCGTTCTGCATTTCTTTTTACTTGTGCGATTTTTTTTTACCGAGCAATTTATTTCAGGAAATTTTTACTCCAACGATTTTTACCCAAGATCTTCATGGTTAATACCTGCATTTTTCTTCTTTGTCAGACTGAGATAGTGACCCTGTGTTTACTTAATCATTTTTTGGACAACGAGTTTTTCCCTTAGTCATTTTTAACCTCGTCGAATTACCTGGAAACCTCTGCGATCTAGCCATCACTTCCAGCGTGGATCTCTACAATCCTCACTGTGAAAACCGCGTCTTTTTTCCCAGAAATTTTGGCCCCCGTCCGTTTAATTTATCTGTTCCTTTGACTATGTAGAACAACGAATTTATATATTCCATTTTGTGGTGAGTAAGGTACCACGACTTCATTTAATTAGCATGGCAATTAAAGTCAATGACAATCACGAATTTATTGATGGCAATACGAATGCATCCTTACAGCGATCATATTTCCTTACGTGGTTCTTAATGTACAGTCACTCTATTTAATGGTGTTGCGTTTGTATTTACTTCCTTAATGACAGTGTTTATACTTTTCGTTTGATTTGATTCGTCACCTGAACGTTTTGTTTATATTTATTGAATGGTCTGTTGCATAGTGTTGAGCTGTAGATAGGGTACTTTTTTCTTTATTCCTTTGATATTGATCGTTCTAGAACGTTTTTAACTCTGCATTGAGAATTGATTGCCAGCTCGAGCTAGATTTGTAACTCTGCATTATCCTTTGAATGAGTGTCTTATCGCTTAGTGAATTTGGCTGCAAGTATCCCTGTTGATTGCGTTTTCCTTATCTGACAGTGAGGCTAGGCCTTGAGGCACAGTGAGAATCCCTCCCTGGAGTGCATGCTTGTTGATACTCTGGAACCCCGATGAACGTTTTTTGGAATGCTTGCGATTTACCTCAGTTACATGACAATCCTGCCAGTTGTTAAAGTCTGCGATTTGGCTTAATACTGGGCATGTTACCCTCAGTAGGAATGCATTTCCATTATTGAGGGCATGCATTGATTGCATTCTAAATTTTTAACATCACTTGACAGGAAATTATACCACTGTCTGATATGACTAATCATTGTCTGCGTTTTAACCTCATTACCAGTAAAATCATTTTAATGACAGCCACCGTATTGACTAAAAGATAACATTCATAATTTAGCTTAATGACATCCTCGACCCTTAATTTAAATATATATTAATGACAACCCTCCCCCCCTTGGCTAGAAGACATCTTGCTCAGACCAAGTCCAGTCAATGGCAGCCGTTACAACTGTAATACTGATTTTTGGCTAGATAGCCTTTCGGAAAATATTTCGTCGTATAGCACTTTAAGCATAAGCTTTATGCAGGATAATGAGAATGCTTCTTTTATTTATTTTGGTATTTCTGAGAACAGATCATATTAATGACAAGTTGAGATTTAATTGGTTCACCAGTGCCTTAATTGTAGCTTTCTGCAATAATGTGGTTATTATCGTTATTTAATATTAATGGCTGATTGGATTGTATCTAAGGTTAATACGATGTTAAGTTAAGCCCGATTTATAATTTCAAACTTGTTCCCTTGATTTGCATTAATGTTAATTTAGCTGGTAATTGTAGTTTATGATTCTAATATTGATTAAATTAGATTAGTCAATTAGATTGTAATGATGGACAATGGTATTTTGCTAAATTGATTGTATTTAATGTCTATTTGATTTATGGATAATTTATAATTTAGACAAGCTAGTTAGATTATAATTAATGTTAATTATATTTTTAATTATAACCAAGTCGAGGTTTAGACTTTCTTATTGATGTCCATTTAATGTTGAATTAGATGGCACCCTAATGACAATTTATAATTAGAACTTCTCATTGATTGTTTTAAGGTTAAATTTAGATTGTACAATAATGACGATCATATTTAATTGATCTATAATTGATGCCAATTTAACTCATAGATATCGACCATTTAGCCTTAATTAATGGTTGGGTTTTGACAAGGTCATTTTTAGCTTGCGCTTCCCATTGAGGGTGTTTTTTTTCTTTATAATTAATGTTTGTACTTGGTTTTGTAAACATTTCATGTGCTTGGGTTGCTCACTGTAAGGGTTCTCGTTACTTGTGTAATTAATTTTTGGGTGCATGGGGGTGGTTAGGATGATTGTCCTTAGCTTAGTAGGCTTGGTCTACTTGTGTCGGGTGGGATGTAGACACCTCCTTGTTCCTTAGAATAGTCACCAACCTTGAGACCTTAAATGGTCAAAATCGATGGGAACCTGGGCTTGAGCATTGCTTATGTGTCCTGGAGGTCCTAACCATGGCAGGGTAGGATGAGCGGGTAGTCATTCTTATTCTTCTTAGGATGGATGTCGTACATTGCTTCCAAGTGCTTGATGTGCTTTTATGTTAGGTTGTTACGTTTTTGTTGCATGAGTTTCATGCATTGAGATCGTTGTCGTGTTGTGTTGTTGAGTATAATGTCACTTTTACCTTCCTACACACACCTAAAAAAAAAAATTAAGGGTGCTTTTACTGGTTGTACATCATAGGAGTCATACTGGATGGGGTTGTCACATGTGGTATCAAAGCGGGTTCAACCCGCGACTTGGGATCGCTACAACTTTCGTTGATATGATTTGATTATACTGTTTCTAATTGAGTTGACTTGTATTCGTGCAAGTAACCATGGTTAGAGGACATCATGGAGGTAGACGACAGGGTGCTAGGGGAGGAGGCGTTACGCCTCCAATAGTATCCACGCCTAAGGAATCTAACCCCCAGAGAGACGAGCAGGTTGTCGGATAGGAGTAGATAGTAGTTGGTGATGTGGTCAGAATGATGAGATCTTTTCAACGCATGTCTGAGACACTAATCAACCATTTGGACAGAGATGAGGCCAGGGCGCCAGCACCCGCTGAGGTTCCACCGCACACCCCGGTCGGTACTGGTAGCTTTCACCGTGAACTCAAGAAGGTCAAATTTCTCGAGCTCTCTGGTGCCCCGGACAGCACAACCGTCGAGGCATGGTTGGAGAATATGGCGATGTTCTTTTCACTTGACGATTATACCTCCAACATGAAGGTTCGCATTGTGGTCTTCCAACTAAAAGGAAGTGCTCTTCTATGGTGGAAGACGCTCCTACCATAGCTGAATGTGGCCTTCAAAGATGTGTCATGGGAACTGTTCAAGGAACGGTTCTGAGAGAGGCACCTTTCATAGGAATGCATTGAGCGTCAGCTCAATGAGTTCAACACCTTACGACAGGGTAGTCATACGATGCCTGAGTACGAGGCCCGTTTTATGGAGCTGCTCCAGTATGCTTCGCACCTTAACACTGAGAAACTTAAGGTCAACAGGTTCGAGTTCAACCTTAACGACATCATTCGTGCAAAGGTTAGGATTTTGATGCCCCAAACCTTGCATGATGTCGTCCAGAAGGCCCTCATAGAAAAGGAGGAGCTTATCAGCAGGGGTCAGACCAGGACTCCAGCAAGACCAGCAAGACATGCATCATCTAGAGCACAACAGCATCAGACACTAGCTAGACATACGCCGGGATATCGTGGCTCCTAGAGGGGATCCACTTTCACTACACCTCGGTGACCGATGCCTTAGTAGTGGACACCTTGTTGGGGACCACAACATCAACAGCAGTGCCGACCACAGCAGCAGAAATTTAGGCCTATTCTAAAGAACAAACCAAGATTCCAGGTCGGTGGGCCTTCATCTTCTACTTCGGGTACCGAGACTACTGGGTTGAAGAAGGGGTGTTGAACATGTGGAGAGCCACACTACCAGCGCGACTGCCCTATGGAGAGGACCAGAGCATCTGGATCATCTGGACCCACTACCATGGGAGATATGGGTAAGGCCCATCAGATTCATGCAGTGGTAAATAACCACCAAGCAGAGCATCAGTTGACTATGCTCGAGACGACAGGTACCTTCGTTGACCAGAACCTTAGTATTTTGATAGATCCCAGTGATACCGAGAGTTTCATTTTTGGTGCAGCACTAAAAAGGATTAAGGTAAAGGCAGTCAAATAGGATGAGTTTAGCTTCGTAGAGATGGCTTTGAGAGCCAAACAAAAGGTTGGAGGAGGGGTTACAGGATGTATCCTTAATTTAGGAGAGTTTTCCACTAGGACCAACCTGTATGTCACAATCTTAGGTTCTTATGATGTCACGATTGGTATGGACTAGTTAGAATAGCATGAGGCAATACACAACTGTAAGACGAAACGGTTGATCTTGGTCGATGACGAGGGACAGTGATGGTTGATTGTAGGCTAGAACCAGGGAGTTTCCCTGATGTTCATCTCTTCCTTGCAACTTCGGAAGAACATGCGCAAGGGGTGCAAGCTTTATGTGATCCTTGCGTTAAATGAGAAGGGAGTAGCGAAAGGTATAGAACACCTTCCAGTGGTGAGAGATTTTGCAGACGTGTTTTCGGAGGAGTTACCTGGGATGTCGCCGGAGAGGGAATTGGAGTTTACCATAGACCTAAAACCGGGGACTAAACCAATAGCAAGAATGCCTTATCGAATGTCGACCCTAGAGTTACAAGAGTTGAAAATGAAACTAAAGGAGTTGCTAGACCTGGGACTGATACGTCTTAGTGTGTCACCGTGGGGTGCACCTGTTATTTTCATACGAAAGAAGGATGGGTCATGAAGGCTCTATATTGACTACCGTCAACTAAACAAGGAAACGATCAAAAATCAGTATCCGTTGCCAAGGATTGATGACCTGTTCGATCAAATGAAGGATGCGACGGTGTTCTCAAAGATCAACTTGCGATCAGGATACCACCAGTTACGAATTAAGGAAGATGACGTCCCTAAGACCTCCCTTAAGACGAGGTTTGGACATTACAATTTTATTGTTTTATCATTTGGACTGACAAATGCCCCAGGGGTATTTATGAGTTTGATGAATGGGGTGTTCCGTGAGTACTTGGACAAGTTCGTCCAAGTATTCATTGACAATATTTTGATTTACTCTCGGACGACGGACGAGAATGACAAGCACTTGTGCTTGGTACTACAATGTCTGCGAGAGCACAAATTATTTGGGAAGTTGTCCAAATGCTCATTTTATCAATTGAAGATTCACTACTTAGGGCATGTCATCTCCGGCGAAGGCATCGTCATGGATCCAGCCAAGGTCGAGACAATTATGGAATGGCCTACACCAATGAATGTCCCAGAAGTGCATAGCTTCATGGGTTTAGCAGGATACTATCGACGATTCGTCGAGGGGTTTTCAAAGATATCAAATCCAATCACGAAATTGCAGAAGAAAAACAAGAAGTTTGTTTGGACCGAGAAATGCGCGAAATCATTTCAAAGGCTCAAGGATTTGTTGAAAACAACACTGATACTAAAGGTCCCTGACATGGATGCGGACTTCTTGGTATGCACTAATGCATCCAAGGAAGGCTTAGGCGAAATCTTGATGTAAGACGGACGAGTGATCGCTTGCATTTCGAGGAAACTGAGAAGGCATGAGGAGAACTATGCAACGCATGATTTGGAGTTGTTAGCCATCGTATATGCCTTGAATGTTTGGAGACACTAATTTGTTGGATGAAAATTTGAACTAAATACTGACCATTGTGGACTACAACACATATTTACGTAGAGCGACCTGAATGTGCAACAATGATATTGGTTGGAATTGCTTAGCGAGTACGACTTTGATATTACTTACATAAAAGGAACAATGAACTGAATGGAAGATGCATTGAGTCGGAGACCACGCATATTTTTGGTCCTACTTCTTCAAACAAATCTGCGTGAAAAGATTCTAACTTTACAGCATGATGATGACTGGTCCAAAGAGGTCGAGGGTTTTATCGGACAAAACATAATGATGGTACCACGAATTGAAGGATTTTCGTTTGATAGCAATGGATTATTGAGGTTTAAAAATCGGACCTACGTACCACTGAATGACGACTTCAGGATGTTGATCCTGAGCAAGGCTCATAGAGCAGTTTACATGGCTCACCCGGGAGTCATGAAGATGAGGGAAAACCTTAAACCCTTTTTCTTCTGGAAGGGAATGAAGGCCGACATAGTCAACTATGTGGCCAGATGTCTAGAATGTCAATAGGTAGAGGCTGAACATAGACACCCAACAAGATTACTACAACCACACGCTATTCCAGAATCAAAATGGGAGGTTATTTCGATGGATTTTATTGTTAGATTACCACTGACGGCAAGGAGACATGGCTCGATTTTCGTAGTAGTAAACACTCTGACAAAGAGTGCTCACTTTATTCCTGTGCGTACAACGTATTAGGCACCTGACATAGCTAGAGTTTTCATCAGTGAGATTGTGAAGTTGCATGGCGTGCCTAAGAGGATTATATCCGATCGAGGATCGATGTTTACTGGACGATTTTGGACGAGTTTCCAAGAGGCCTTGGGAACCCAAATTAACTTTAGTACTGCGTATCACCCAGAGACTAACGGGAAGACCGAACGAATGAACCAAACCTTGGAGGACATGTTGCACATGTACGTGATGGACCAACAAAAGCGTTGGGGAGTTCACTTACAACAACAGTTACCGTAGCACCATTAAGATGGCATGTTAAGAACCCAATATCTGAATACAAAATATCACAATAGATCCAAAGATATATGAATACAATCACCACACAAGATCTATGAAAGCATATAGAAAACCACAACTTTATTATAAAAACCCTTGAGGTAGGGCAACACCATACAATGGATCCTATTATGGAAGGGATCCTCTCATGTTCACTTGCCTCTTCGAGGGGGCATCCTCCTATTGAGCTACCGCTCCAAATACAATACTTCTCTTCATGTCCCATTACATTGCTTGAACCCCTTTATATAGTGCTACCATCACCTAAGAACATTTTAGAGAAGGAATCTTATAGAAGTAGAACCTTCTAAGAAGTCCTCTTACATTTATTATATCTAATTACGCATTTATTGCATCTAACTACCATAGTGGGCCTTATTTAATAATATAGTGGACCTAGTCCACCTTACATTGAATGACCTCGATTATTATCACTATGGGCCCTCTGGGCCCCACTACCTCTCTAGCTACCTTACATGGCACCTTTCGAGTTTCTTTATGGGCGACCATGTCAGATGCCTTTGAGTTGGGATCGACTTGAGGATAGGGTCCTAGTGGGACCAGAAGCGATCCAAGAAATGGAAGATCAAATGAAAACAATAAGACAAAGAATTAAAGAAGCGTAGGATCGACAAAAGAGTTATGCCGATTCACACCTTGTCGACCGTAGTTACAAGGTCGACGATTGAGTCTTCTTGCAGGTTAAACTGCATAAAAGTTCAATCAAGTTTGGGAAGGGAGCTAAACTCTCTCCTATGTTCGTGGGACCTTTCGAGATTGTGGAGAGAAAGGGGCATGTGGCCTATCGACTAGCCTTCCCTGATTCTTTGAGGCATATGCACGATGTTTTTCATGTATCTATTTTGAGACATTATATTAGTGATCCTACACATGTTATTGACATGATTTCCTTGCAGGTATCGGATGAGGGGGTGCTCACGGCTGAGTCGGTCTGCATCTTGGATCATCACGTTCGACAGCTACGACGTCGAATGATAGAGCAGGTCAAGGTATAGTGGGACAATTATAGTCCACACTCGGCGACCTGGGAGGATGCATATGATATGCACTAGCAGTTTCCATTTTTGTTTGATAGATAGACATATGATACTGTGATACACTTTATTCCGGCACTTATACTGTGAAACTTCGGGACGAAGTTTAGACCAAGAGGGGGTGTATGTAACATCCCGCTCTGGCTCACTGAGCGAACTTATTCTTTGAGGACACTTGCTCGCAAGTGATCTGGATTATTATGCTATTAAAACTTTTGATTTTGATTATGAGGCGTTATGGGTTGATGACATGTTGTTTTACTGCATTGACATAGACAGGTGCTATTGACTCGGTTTTACTAAGTGTGCAGGATTTTGGACCTCAAGGATGTAGAGGCATCGATGGAACCCCTTGGACTCCGGATCGAGTTGGGGAATGTACCATTGGGGTTTGATTGTTTTTTCTATGATATTAGCACATCTGATTAGATGATATAATATGGATATATTCTGACATGATTTGTTGATGATGCAGGCTAGCGATAGCTTGCCGACCAGACTCACATGTGGAGTAAAGGGGTCACGCATGACTACCAGAGATGTTGAGGGAGAGGTGTGGACATCATCCCTGCCATAGCCTACTAGCACTCACACCGTGGCTCGAACTGTAGGTTAACGATTATCTAGTTTGAGAGGACCCACGATGTCGTGAGGGTAGACTGCAACAGTCGCTCACGACGATTCTAAGGGGCACGCAATAAGATGGGGGCCTTATTCCTTAGAGGCCCTTAGTCTACCACAAGTTCACCTAGTGGAGTATTGACTCCAGGGGTTTTGATGTCTACCAAGTCATTCAAGAGGCGAGTGGCACCCTTGGAGCACGTGGTGCATCCTGAAGGGCACGTCGCGCAAGGGAACAGATGAAGCGAGTGGCACCCATGGAGCACCTAGTGCATCCTGAAGGGCACGTCGCATTGTTGATGATAGAGGAATGAACCTAGACAGTCTTAGGACGAATAACGTGTTAAGAAATTTTTAAAACAAATTCCCTAATTAAATGTCGCCCTGTACGAAAATTTAAGGTTTAAGTCTAAACTATGCTAGTGCTAAAATTTTATCTCTCTATAAAAAAAAAATAATAATAATAATAATAACCACATAAATAATAATTATGAACTTCGTTAAATCTTGTAATACGAAGGGAGTAAGAAATTAATTGTTTCATAAAAAAATAAAAAAATTCTGTTGGATTAAAATTAAAAAAAAAGGAATTAATCGTTTTATTATTTTGATAATTTAAAATACTAATTAAATGAGAAAAGGGAAAAAGGGTTAATTTCCACACCTTCCTTTTTTGAGTCCTAATTAAAAAGGGGAAAGAGGGAAAATCTAAAAATTTAGGAAACTAGGAAAAGAGGTAAACATAAAAAAGGAAAAAGGGGAACATAAGGGAAAAAGCAGAAAGTCAAACTTAGAAAAAGTATCTACCATTTAAGAGCTTTCTAATTTAAACTGAACTAGCAATTTAATAATAGGGAAAGCCATTAAAACCTTTAAGAGAATTTGGGGACACCTAGGAGTGATTCTAGGAGTAACTATAGGTGGGTGAGGAAAATAAAGATAATTAATTAAATAAATTAATTAATTTATGGAGGAATGTAGGGGATGGGGGACACTTGTAGGGAGAGGAATTTTTAGGAATTTATTTTTAAAACTTTAATTAAATGAGATTTTAGGAAAGAAAGGAAGTTCGAAACTCTATATAATGAAGAGAGGAGAAGGATGAAGGATCACCTTCTATTTGTGTAACGTTACGCTGCAGAAATATCCACTTGACTGACTTAACTTGTGAGAGTTGGGATACCCAGCAAGGTGAGGAGTGGTAGCTCGGCCTTGCGAGGCGAGCTGGGAGCTAGTCGAAATCTCTGGATAGTGAGTGTGTGGCCCCTTTGTGGCTCGGGGGGCTAAGGGGGAAGAAGAGTACCCCTAGAATTGGCTAGGAGGTACCGGTGAGGTCTCGTCAGTTAGCACACGGGAGTTGCAAGGAGCACGCAGGACGTCCACTCAGAGTAGGCAAACAAAAAATGGTACTCTTTCTTCTTTTGTATGATAAATAGATTTAGATCTTACGCTTGAATATGCATTTTTACTTGGGTAAGTGAACTGATGTCTAGATGGTTTTCTAAATGTTCGTAGCCTAGCTCGATGATAGATTGAATCCCATGGTTTCATTTCCCCACATGTCATGACCACCTTGCTGTGTTGATTGTGACCTTCATGGTTTTTTAGCCTTCATCCCTAGCTCACCAGTCCTCGCCTAAGCAGTCGTCCAGGAGCCTGATCTACGGTCGTAACCTTAGCATTAAAAGACCTATGGATCTCAGCGCCCTACTCTTCTGTGCGAGTATGATGAGCGAGGGACGTTCCTGTTAACCGTCTACCCCTGTTGGTTGTTCTTGGTTGATTGATGGTCCTTGCACCTTCTTGTGTTGAGCATTTTCGCTATTGTATATTTCCTAGCCCCTAAATTTTGACTCTGCGTCTAAATATACTCCTGGATAGTTTAGCTTTGTGTTTAATGCACTCCATGGTGACAATTCTCTTTGTGTTTTAATAATTATGACTGCGTCGATCCCTGCATTGTATTTGGGCTTTGCATTCTATAGCCCTCTATGTTTTGGTTTATTTTCTTTGCACCTTGCCTCTGCGGTTTTATTGAGGAACCTTAGCACTTGGTTGGGAATTTATCTGCGATCTTATATCTACATTTTTTCTTAACTGGTCATTGGTTGGGGGTTAGGTTGCATTGTCAGTTGGGTGACCGCAAACTTTTAATGACCTGTTGAAGGCGTTTTCTTTACTGGATATGGCTCTGCATTTTCATTTTAATTGACTGTGATTCCTTACATGGACGACATTGGGGACTGTGTTTTGCATTTATTTTTACTTGTGTGATTTTTTTTACTGAGCAATTTATTTCAGGAAATTTTTACTCCATCGATTTTTACCCAAGATCTTCATGGTTAATACCTGCGTTTTTCTTCTTTCTCAGACTGAGATAGTGACCCTGCGTTTACTTAATCATTTTCTAGACAACGATTTTTTCCCTTAGTCATTTTTAACCTCAGTGAATTACCTAGAAACCTCTCCGATGTAGCCATCACTCCCAGTGTGGATCTCAGCAATCCTCACTGCAAAAACCACGTCTTTTTGCCCACAAAATTTTGGCCCCCGTCCATTTAATTTATCAGTTCCTTCGACTGTGTAGAACAACAACTTTATATATTCCATTTTGTGGTGAGTAAGATACTACGACTTCATTTAATTGGAATGACGATTACAATCAATGGAAATCATGAATTTATTGATGGCAATGTGAATGCATCCTTACAGCGATCATATTTCCTTACACGAACATCTTTTCGAGATTTTCCAAAATTTTTTAATACACTAGTTATATTGTTAAATACATTTTGTTTCACCTTTGTATCCTTTGTTGAATTTTGAATACCCAATAATGATGTAGCTTCTTTTAACTTTCTTGACTTCATTAGACAAAGTAAAAGTTGAGCTTGTACTGTTACTGATTCATCTTTGAAAAAAGTATTATACATTTTCTTAGTTCGATATCTTATATAATGCTTAGTTTTTTCTTCCCAAATTTGCCAGTATCAACATTTTCTAATATTTCGTCATCAATGTTGATAGATTCTCCTGCATACTTCAATTTAAAGTTTATATTAAGCAACATAACCCAAGTGTTCATCTTGTATTATCTAAATTTATGTACATACCTATAGGTGATTTGTCTTCTGCCTCAATTTTGGTTTCAACGTCTTCTACTTCAATTTTGTTTTCAACGTCTTTTGCTTCAATTTCAGTTTCAACGTCTTCTTCGACATTATGAGACAAATCTATTTATGTAAATTTTGAAAAACATCAAATTATAATTACAATCAGTTATATTATTTACCATATTTTAAATTTTAATTCTATACTTTGAATTTTGTACTTTCTGAATACAGTCTCAATGCGTATCATGTGCTCAATCATCATATGTGCATGCATACCTGGTTGAACTTTTTCTTGTCAATAATCTCTATTGACATTATCATCATTTTTTCTTCAATATTTGCACGTTCTTGTTTCTTTCTCCAATATAGATCTTTTCTTTGTTTGATTTGGTGAGTATCATCTCAAGTGCGATCAAATTTTCTCTTATGCAAACTTTTGTTTCCCATGACTTTTATAGTTATCTGTAAAAGATATGTTCAATAAATAATTCACCTTGAAAAAATGCTCAACATTTATCTTTCAACATATAAATTGTTATTCCAATAAAAACTTGAACAAACATCAATTACCTTATTCAACAAAAACCAAAAAGATGATTCAAAAATTTGTTTAAGTGCTCTAGAAAACCATCATGTATCGATATCGATCCTTCGATTAAGCCTATGGAACAGAGGGAAGAAATAAAGAAATAAAATAATACAGCTGCAATTAGTAATAGAAATGCTTTGAAATCCCTATCCCCGAGCTCATATATGTCTGTCAATCCGATGAATTGTGTTAAATGTGTTTGACCGAAAGCCTATTTATACAATTTGTCCCGAAATTAAACAATACGACGCGATACAACGTGTCTTTTCATTTTTTTTCGACCGACGGAATTTGCTCAACAGACTTTCGGCCGAAAGAAGGTTTTTTCGGCCGAAATCCTTGGAAACCGTTTAGTTTTGAAGGTTTTCGTTAGATTTTAGTCTTTCAACTAAAATAATAGTTTTTCAGTTGAAAGAGTATTTCGCTTGAAAACATGAAATTGGGACTGAAAACAAAAACCAGAGAATTGCCCCAAGCTTACCTGAACTTCGAAGGTTGCAGACTCCTGCAAATACTGAGAATTTGGTTTCGAAAATGACACCAACATTTCCAAAATTGAATCTACTTTCAATTCCTATAATTTGTTTTC
>ML807632.1:59257-76785 GCA_009831015.1 Picea engelmannii
TTATTTATGTCGGCTTTAGGCCATTAGTTGTAATTATACCTCCTAGTCTCCTATATATACCAAGGAGACATTTTCATTTTGAATCATCTTGTACTTGAACATTTAAGTGCGGTAAAAGGAGGTTGCCCCCTCGAAGAGGCTTAGTATCTGAAATTATCTCTTTTTCAAGGCGTTGAGTACTTTTCCTAAGGTTTTTCTATGCTATATTGATGTTTGGTTCTTAACATGACATTGGTTTTTCTAGATCAAGAGACACCAAATTATTTAAGCTAATTGAACTATGTTTGCTTAATAAAATCTTAATCACCCAGGTCATTGAAGAAAAGACACAACAACTACAAGAAGCCATCATTCAACAATTGAACTTGCTTCACAAAAAGTTTTATGCAGTGTGTAAAATAGTTTTCAATAATATTCCTCACTCTTATATTTTTAGTTTTCATGATCCTCTTTAATCTTTGGATTTCTCTATTAAGATGATATTAATTATCAATTATATAGTTTTAACTTTAAAAATATTGGATTAAGTATTAGTTATTAATAAAAGATGGTATTAATCTTCAATAATAACAAATGAAATTATGCTACTTGAATGAAAAATAACAAAAGAATATTTTGTGTGGAGCTTAGTTTTATCTAATCACTATTTCAATTCTAATGAATGATGTTGTCCCTCAGCCCTCGTCAAATTTATCAAATTCAAAAATAGATCATAATTCAACAACTTTTTCCCATTTTAAACATCATTTTTTCTTAATATATAAAATAATGTAATAAATTCAACAATTGTTTCCATTTTAAAAATCATTTTTATTAACATATAGAAAAACCAAGTAGTAAAACAAAATCTATTTATTTACAAATGCACTCATTCACGTCTCACCATGGTTTTCATCATCATGGATTACAAATGCACTATTTCACTCCCAATCGGCCCTAATACCTATCCCTCATCCTCATTGGTTTCAAATGCATTCCTTCACCCTAACCCCACTTACATTAAAGTAGGAAGGGGGTTGTAAGTGAAAGAGTGAATTTGTAACACCCCAACCCCCGTCCCCACTAAGATAGAGTGGAATGAGGGTGGACATTTGTTAGAAATGCAGTTCTTCACAAATGTTACAATTGTTACCCCACTTGCACTCGTTGTCCCATGAGTGAATAGATGCATTGATGCAATGCACTCATTTCCCCCTTCACCTATCTCCACTCTCACCATCATTACCCTCACCCTTATTATAGTAACAAATCCACCCTTTTACATCCCCTAACATGAATGAGTAAATGAGGGTGGGGGTGATGACAAAATATCCACTTAACCCACCCTAGGGGTGGATGGTGTAGGAGTGTATTTCATAAGAGTGAGGCTTGGGGAATGATATCCTACTTACTCTACATTATATCTAATAACTCTACATTATATCTAATAAGGATGACACTGCCTAAATCATCCTACTTATTTCATGATATTTATTTAATAAAGCATGTTAATGTGTTTTAATTGGTTGCAAAGACAAGTAAGATTTCAATTGTGACAAAGAGAGGTAATATTTCAATCAAAAAAAGGAAAGAATTCAAAATGATTTTATAATGTGTCAAAACATCATTATCACATTTGGATTTTGAATTTTTTTTGAAATAGTGTTTAAAAATAATCGATGGAAGAGATTAGAAGATCTAAAAGTTCATGTTGAAATGAACACTGATTGCTAAGTTCAAGAATAATGAGGGATGGTCGAAAGAAATCAATTGCAATATAGGCGTTAAGCAAGGTTGTCTCCCATCCTCTAACCTTTTTTATATTTATATTGACAATTTAGAGGTATGTTTGGAAGAAGAGGGAGGTGTTACCAAATAGTCATCATCCTTGTTCTTTACTATAATGATATTGTTCTTTAAGGAGCCTAATTAATTTAGATAAGCAATTAAAAATTCTCAAGTATTTTCATTTAATAGTGATAAGACAAAGGTTATGATCATCGAATCAAGATAGTCGCTTACCGTAGTTTTGCAAATGACAATAACAACTTAGAGAAAACTCAATTTCATCAATAAAATAATTATCCCTATTATCTTATAGGATTGTGAAATTTGGGGTTGCAACATTTCTTGAAAAATGTAGAGGAAAATTGAACAAATTTAAAAGTTACTTATAGTTTATAATCTTAAAATTAAGAGAAATACATCATATCCAATCCTCATCTTATCGGTTGAGCTTCATGTGGGATTCCACCCATTGAGAGTAAGCTACTGATTAGGTACCTAATGTACAAGTATACGATAGTTAAAATGGAGGAAATGAAGATTCCTAGCTTTGCTTCTAATTGTAATAAAATTCAATTGAGACTTTAAGAGAGAGTGAGATAAAAATATTGCTTCTTGGCTAAACTAGTGGAGGATAGAAGGAAAGGCCACTATTCAAAATAAGCATAATATTAAAAGAATTATCACAACTAAATTTAAAAAGAAATTGTGGTGCAAGAAAGAAATAGAGAATAAGATAAACTTAATGTATTAGAAAGAGGTCATTAACCTCAAATTAAAATATCAAAATTATATTTATATTATAAGTAGCTTTAAAATAAAATTAACTTTTTTTTAAATAAAATGAACTCTCTAACACCTTGATAGTGAAATTAATCATTTGACAATACCTAAAACCCCTTGGAATATATATATATATATATATATATATATATATATATATATATATATATATATATATATATATATATATATGNGAGTTAGAACAAAAAATACGTGGAAACATTAGGCGCAGAGTCATTGCCTCCTCCATCTCACTTCCATATATATATATATGGAAGTGAGATGGAGGAGGCAATGACTCTGCGCCTAATGTTTCCACGTATTTTTTGTTCTAACTCTACAATCACTTGAAGGCGTTATTATGGCAAGAATATTCCCTTGTGGTGATCCTTCTTATCCTCGCATTGGAGAAAGTGACAATATGGTGGAATTTTGGTCGACTATTCTCATGACCCCCTTGAGGAAATTCCCATTTGGACCTCCCCATAGACAAAGTCTTTTCATCAGGGTTCCAATTCAAATCATTGTTCATTCGATCATGAGGACCATCCAATTTTTATCAAATATCATGGGGATTCACTTTTGGCGGAGGAAAGGTCAGTTCCCACCCCAGGCACAAATGCCCTGGAAAATTTGTCTCATGAATATTTTTCCTACCCGACATTTGAAATCCCTTTTGCAATCATTTCCGTTCAAGGGGGGTTTATGTGTAAAAGACCCCAAGCCACCTAGAGGAATAGAGGAATAAGGTGAAGGGAATACTCATATTTCTCTAGCTTGCAGCTGAAGCCAAACAAGTTAATAAGAAGGGGATTGGTACTTGAACAACCAACCACCCCAATGAATATAGGTATGGGAAATTTGGCTAGGACAATAGGAGTTACCATCCAAAGGTACAACAAAATACCAATTTTGCAGCCCTAGATTGACCCCACGAGTTCCTTCTGACAGGGATAAGTTGAGAACCTTCCTAAGTGGGGTTTGCAAGAGAAGAATACATGAGTGTAGAGAGAAAGAGGAGACCAGAACAAATTCTTTGGTTGTGGAAGGAAGAATGCATAGGTGTGTGCCAGAGAGGACATGAGGGAGTGTGCAAGAGGGACAAAGCGAGAGAGATCTAAGTTTTGGTTTTGAAAGAAAGACCCGAAGAAAAGAGAATCATCGCAAGAGAACTAGAAGAAAACATCATGAAGGATCGATGTGTATACATAGAGAAAAGTGGTAAATATGGTCTGAGAAGGAGGCCATACTGGTGAGAGAGGAAACTCATGCATCAGAAGAAAACACATGTGCAAAGAAGGGGACGCTCAAGGGTGTAGATATGAGTAAGATATACCTGGGAATGTTCCCAAGGGGAGAATGATCAAGCTAGAATAGAGAAGATCCCAGGACTACATGATTGGAGCTAAATAGGGTTGCAGGCTTGATGTTGGATGGAAAGAAACTGACAGTGGAAGCAGAGGGCGTTGAGGGATAGTAAAGTGTGAGGGGACCTCTTGTGCAGAGTAAATCCAGTTGGGAAGGAATCTAATAAACCCTATGGAGATCTTGAGCTTAGTAGGAAGAGGGGGAGACTTCCATTGTTTTTAGTGAAGTGGAGGAGAGTAACCTCCCTGGTCAATTTAATGATTAGTTGAGTCATCAGTGAGAGATATCCCCTGGTGGAAGCATGTCCTAACACTGGGGTGGCCTACTACTGAAGTGACTAAGGATGCAGAGCCTATGGTTGGGTGGAAAGGAGAACACCCATAGTCAGTTGGTTGGCTACACTTGTAACAGATAAGTATCTCTACACTTTGTGTATTTGAACTGAAATTTATGGTTGGACGTTTGTAATTGTATGTCACGAATGGATATGTTTGTCGATGGACTAATTGCACCTCTGCATGCATGAATACTAATGTATCCAACTGATATTGCATGTGTATTGCACATCTGAGCATGAATACATTGTACTTGTTCTAATTTAATGAAAATAAACATGTTCCCATGATTCTAGTGTGTATGATGGACACGTTCCCATTTTCTATGTATAAACTTGGATATATAGTGAAAATTTAAAACCTCAAACAAGAAAATCATGCAAGATTGGATCCTAGGCACTTCCAAGGCTACGCAACCCCAATTAAAATTTTGAGGTGGATACACCTCGAGTGATCCGAATTTTATGAGAAGAACGAAATGAATATATATTATTAATAGATTCTTAGCACAAAATAACACAGATATAGTAAAAATGGTTTTCTATTCAATAATGAAATAAGCTGAAACTGTAAAATGCAGCGAAAACAAGCTTACTGGAATGGTGGTGACTTATCTCTGAGAAGAGATGTGAAAACTGCGCTCATTCGCAAGAAGAAAATTACAATGAGGCTCTGAAGGCCTTTTTACAATAAACAAGAATGCCAAAAACCCTAGGCATCCAAAACCTAACCCTAGGATATGAAGCGCCAAAAGTCATGTGGGCCCTGTTTGGGTAAGTTAGTACATCAAATTCCCGGGGTCGTAACTTTTGCATACGATCTTCGTTTTAGGTGTGTGACAGCCCATTGGAAAGGTATCATTGAGGAGATTCATTTTTGGGGATCAATCATTTCTTTTTCTATCATTGAGGAGCTTGATCCTGAAAAACCTTCATTTAGGCCCTCAAAATGGCCCCGAAAGTTAAAACTGCTAAAAATAGTAAATTGCCAAAATTGTCAGAAAATTGTTTTGAGCTAGTTGGAAAAGGTGGGTGACCACCAATATCCATTTGGATCAATCCTCCCTCCTTAGGAAGAAATTGTCTCCATTGCGTTGAGGTCCCCCATTAGATGAGGAAATTTTTGTTGAATTTGGTCTCGGGTGAGCCACTTGCCTTGGTGCAGGAGCTACCCTGCTTTGATGACTCGATAAAGTTGGATCCTTTGTTTTCAAGTGCCCTTGATCTGTGTGTCCACAATATAATCATTGGATGCCTGTTGTATGCAATCAGGGTTGATCTTTGTTGGTGTTATCTATTATGCTACTTCTGATGTGTCCAATAATGGTGGGAAATAAGGGCAAAGAAGATCCACGTTGAACACTAGGTGCAGGCCAAGGAAAGGAGGAATGTTGAGCTCAAAAGAATTATCCCCCACGGCCTTGGTGATAGTGTATGGCCGATAACGGAGTGGTCGACGCTTCCAATGGGGTCCTGTAAGGTGTTCTTTTTGCAAGTGCAACCAAACTTTGTCGCCCACCTGGAACTTATGTGGCACCCGACGTTTATCATGGTGTTGTTTGTACTTGTCATTGGACTTCTGTAGGATATCCTAAACCTGTTGGTGGATGTGATGGATCTTCTCAATGAACCGGGTGGCTTTGTCAGCTTCAATTGGAGCAGGAGATGAGTCGGTCGAGGTGACTGCAAGGGGAAGTGCAACATCTATGGGACCCAGTGGTTGCAATCCCAACCCCACCTGAAAGGGGTTGTAGCTAGTTGAGATATGCAGGGCTCAATTGTAGCTATGATGGACATAGGGAAGGCTCTCATCCCATGTGCAAGGGTGATTTGAATTATACATGCGAAGGATATGCACAATCATTCAATTTACAACCTCAGTTTGGCCATCTGTCTAGGGGTGGAAGGTCATGGATTTAATGAGCTTGGTGTCCAGCAGTGACCAGAGGCTCGACCAAAATGTGCTAAGAAATCTACTATCTTGATCTGAGACAATGGTTTGTGGGATTCCAAAATGTACCCAGACTCATTCAAAGAAGAGCTTAGCAGTGGCCTCTGCTGTGATGCTCTTCTTGCAGGCAACCAAAATCGTCATCTTAGAAAAGTGATCAACAACCACAAAAACACAATTGTTTCCCTACTTAGTGGACGAGAGGCCCGACATGTAATCCATTGAGATGGATTCCCATGGCATGTCAGGAGTAGGAAGAGGGGTGTACATGCCCTATTTCTTAGTGGTCGGTTTGGCAATAGCACAGGCAGTGCAGGACCTGATATACTTGTTGACCTCCTATCAAAGTTTTGGCCAGTAGAAATGTTTTTGTAGCATCGCCACTATCGTTTCGACACCAAAGTATCTTACCACCCAACTGTAGTGGGCTTCCCAGATCAAATTCACTCTCTCACTTGATGGAAAATAGATATGGCCTAGACGACACAACAACCCATCGTGAAGATGGAAATTATTGACAACTGCATTCGCACCCAACATTTGGTAGGCGGTGGTGAAGTCAGGGTCTATCTCATAGAGTTGGGGCCATCCATATGTCTCATGGTCGCAAGAGTCTATCACTGTGGTGAGTGTCACGACTGGCGGTCTGCTGAGGTAATCAGCAGCGCAATTGGTGCTTTCTGTTTTATACTTGATGTTGAGGTGGAATTGCTGCAAGTATGTGAACCACTTTTGATGGCCATCATTCTATAATTTTCCTTGTGTCTACATGAACTGAAGTGGATTATGATCAATGTGGATGACTGTCTCCTTCCCAAGAATGTAATGTCTCCACTAGCGGCAGGCTTGCACAATGGAGTACATTTCTTTGTCGTAAGTAGGGTACTTACGAACAATATCTGACAGTGTCTCACTATGATAGGCCACAGGCTAGCCATGTTGAGTGAGAACGACACCCACAACATAGTCTGAAGAATCTGTCTCGATCTCAAAGGGATGTTGCAGGTTTGGTAGTGAAAGTACTGGGGCTGAGAACAAGCTTTTCTTCAAATCATCGAACACTTGTTGTTGGGACCGGCCCCACACAATTTTTTCCTTGCCACCACTCCTGTTTATTTGGCTGAGGGCCCATGCAATATGGGAGAATCCCAACATGAACCTACGATAGAAATTGGCAAGGCCCAAGAAGATCTGGAGCTCAGTGAGTGTTGTTAGGGCTGGCCAGTCACGGATGACTTGGATATTGGATGGATCCACATGTATGCCATATTGATCAATGATGTAGCCCAGGTAATCGACCCTATCCATGTTGAATTATCATTTTTTCAAGTTGGCGTATAGCTTGTGTTGTCACAGGGTGTGCAGAACCTGTTGAATATGTTGTAAGTGTTCAGTCCAAGTCTTGTTATAAATTAGAATGTCATCCATATACACCACTACAAAAGTATTAGTGAATGGTCACAGGATATCATCCATCATCCTCATGAAAGTGCTGGAGAATTTTTCAAACCAAAGGTCATGAACAACCATTCAAAAAGGCTTTTCATTGACTTGAAGGTGATCTTCCATACATCTGCATGTTCTATTAGGACCTGGTGGTAGCCAGACTTCAGATCAATCTTACTAAATTATTTGGCCCTCGTGAGTTCATCAAGGAGGTCATCAATTCAGAGAATCGGGTACTGGTTTCTGACTATGATTTTATTCAGAGCCCAATAATCAATACAGAGTCACCTAGTTTCATCTTTCTTCTGTACTAGCATGATTGGGCTCCTACAAGGTGATGAGATGGGGTGAATGTGCCCCTTGTGAAGCAGTTCTTGGATCTGTCACTTGATCTCCTCATTCTCTAACAAATAGCGACGATGGACTGGCCCATTGGGAAGCGGTGCACCGGGGGTTAGATCAATGAGGTGCTTGACCTAGTAGTGCAGAGGTACCCCTGTAGGTGAGGAGAAGATATCTGAGTATTATTCCATGACCTTATCTACTTGCTTATGCTATGTGGAGAGGTTGGTTGCAGAGACCCTGGATGTGGCTGTGATCTTTCGCTTATTCTGAGAGCGAATCACGAAGAAGACAAACTTCCCCATCTAAGATATGACCTTCCTACATTGCTTAGCAGAGATCAAGGAAATAGCACTAGGTGGGATTGCCTCAGGTATCTTGTACAATTTCCTGTTCAAAGTAATAATAACACTACGAGGCCTAGACTCATATACAGCATGACGTTCCCATAAATAAGGTTGGCCCAAAAGAACATCACAAACTTCGAGAGGAGAAACATCACACAATACCTCATCTTTGAAGGGCTTGATGTCATACAACAGTTGACACTGTTGGCTGACACGGAGATCGCTTCCTTGGCGGAGCCATCCAATGGTGTAGGGTTGTGGGTGCGGTGTTGTTGGCAGGGAAAGTCACTTGATGACCTCTGCAGAGATGAGGTTCTTCTAACTACCGCTATCAACAATGAAGTACAGTGGGGTGCCTTTTACCCACATCTGTGAATGGAAGAGGTTCTCTCCTTCTGCTGTCTCATCTGGTTCACCAGGCTAGAGCTTGGTGGTAGCAATAGTAGCACTGGGTTCTGGGTCAATGATCTGTCTTCTCCTTTCTAGTTCTGGCTCAAAGTCACAATATGCATATGATTTAGTCACTTTCACTTTGGCCACCAGTGACTATTTCGAGTGGTAGTCAGCAGTGTTATGCCAAGGGCTCTTATGGAAGTCGCACCACTTCTCGGTATCTTTCTTTGTCTTTTTGGTGTCCTTCTTTGCTTGCGGCTTGGACTAGTCATCCTGATACTGTCCATATTTTCTTTTTCCTTTGTTTTTTGGTTTGGGGTTGCCCTTTCCTAGCTTTTGTTGTGTGGGGTTCCCCGGCCCAAATTGTCACGTCTTTTGTTTGAGCTTCTGCTTGATTTTAATGGCATATCGGTAGGCCATGCCCAAGGATGAGATGTCTAGAAATTCCATTTCAGTATGGATGTATCTATGTAGAGCACCACGATACTCGAGCACCAAATGTTTCTCTAAATTTTTGATACCCAGCTTGGTGCGCAAGGTATGGAAGATATTTGTGAAATCTAGCACTTCTTGGTCTCTTTCTTGCCACAGTCTGGTCCATTTGGTATACAGGTCATCATAACTTCTGACAGGGTAGTATTGTTCCTTAATAGCATCCCTAAAGGATTCCCAAGAGGCCATGACTGAAAATAATGACGTTTCCTCTATTTCCTTTTTCTCACAGAAGGTTTCCCACCAATATTTGACATGGGGAACGACTTTGAGGAGCGCAAAAGTAATCTTTTCTCTATTCGAGAAGTTATGGACAAAAAAATACCCTTCTAGCAGATTCAACCACGTGTCTATAGCATCTGCGCCTATCTAACCTTCAAATATAGGAATATCTGATCTTATTTGTACCTTGAAGGGGGTGGTGCCTCCATTCGAAGAAGATGTGTCTCCTGTTGGTAGCTGCCAAAGGATTTACGCGAAACTATCCATCATCTCGATCCTCTATTGCGTGAGGGATTCCTCAATCAACACTTTGAAAGGATCTATTTTCTTGTCATCTTTCTTTTCTCCTGCCATGAGAGGTCGCTTAGGTGTGCGAGAGCTTTTTTCCTTAAGAGAAACAAGCTCAAGACCCAACTCTTTGTACTCTAACCTCATTGGGGAAATGCATTAAGACAACAAGGAGAAAACCTCTCTAATACCACTAATCCGGATTTTATGAGTAGAACGAAATGAATATAGATTATTAACATATTCTTATCACAAAATAACACAGATATAGTAAAACTATTTTTCTATTCAATAATGAAATAAGTTGAAACTGTAAAATCCAGTGGAAACAAGCTTGCTGGAATGGTGGCGGCTTATCTCTGAGAAGAGATGTGACAGTTGCGCTCACTCACAAGAAGAACATTACAATGAGGCTTTGAAGGAATTTTTACAACAAAAAATAATTCCAAAAACCCTATAAATCCAAAAACCTAACCCTAGGAGATGAAGCGCCAAAAGTCATGTGGGCCCTGTTTGGGTAAGTTAGTACATCACATTCCCAAGGTCGTAACTTGTGCATATGATCTCCGTTTTAGGCGTGTGATAGCCCGTTGGAAAGGTATCACCAAGGAGATTCATTTTAGGGGCTCAATCATGCCTTCATCTATCACTTAGGATCTCAATCCTGAAAAACCTTCATTTAGGCCCTCAAAATGGCCCCAAAAGTTAAAACTACTAAAAATAGTAAATTGCCAAAATTGTCAGAAAATTGTTTTAAGCCAGTTGGAAAAGGTGGGTGGCCACTGATATCCATATGAATCATTGAGTTCCTATCAATATAACAAAAAATATCACAAACATCTTTCCAAAACCCTAAAGAGATATTAAAACTACTCACCAACGATCAACTAAGCCCCAATCACATATTTTATTATATAAAAAACAACATATCATAATCCATTAAGTCCTAATAACATATTTCTTTATATAAAAAAAAGTACATCACACTTGTCTAAGAACACTAGAGTCTTGTTAGGGTTCTCAACAAAGTATAGTTTTAGACCAATTTAGGAATTCTAAAATCGATTAGAAGATACACAAAGCTTACAAAAGCCAGAAACCATTCAGGGGAAGATGTACACTAAAATGTTATATTGCATATTCAGAGTGCCATTACAAAAAATTAGAACAAAATACTCCATTTCTATAATGTTCATCAAAAGCCACAAAAATCCACATCAAAAACCAAGACAATGAAATTCAATTGTAGTTTCAAAACAATTTATAAATTATTAAAAGCCATTACAACATTTGCAAAACTTAACAAGGAAAAAACCAAACACCAAGCACAAGGACAGTTACCAACATAAAGTTGTACCACAAACATTATTATTACAGAACCAAAACAGAAGACCACTCGTAGAGAAAACTAACCCCTAACCCATTATCATCATGTTTATCTCCTCCAGCTACCACCCTCAGAACCACCACCATATCACCGCCACCAATGGGCACCATTGGTTGATATTATTTAGATAGTCCTTCGGATTTAATAGAATGAGAGAAATGCAACAAACAACCTCTTTTATTAAAAAGAAGAAGATTATTGGCAACAAATCTAAGAAATTCTGGAGGGAAAATGTCTCAACAAATTTTGAATATGTAGTTTAAGATAAAAGCAATTTCTTAGCATTTCAACCAAAGATTAACATAGATCTGACAAATAGAATTATAGTTTTCCTATTTCAAACTGGAAAAAATAAAAAATTGTAAACTTGGATAATGAAATCCCTTGCTTACCCTTTGTCTCGATCCTCCAATGCATTTTCTTTTTGGTTTGGCTGTGAATAGTCTCGTGACAGATGCATTAGGTTTCTCGCTTGCTCATAATTTTGTCTTTATAAGCTCATCCCATAGATAGAACCAAATATTTCTCGTCAACAATTACTCTCTCTTAAGTGATGACTATATATAGGTTATACTTATTTAACGTTCTATTCATGGAGTTTATTCAACTTCATGTGAAATATTTCCATCCACTTCGAAAATTCCTAGTTTGACTAGTTAGGATGAGAAAGGTATATGCCTTTTTGTTGGATTTTCCCTCCCTTTTTATTCCTCCTCTATGTCAAATTGAAATCCCCTCCAGGATAATGTATCATCAAGGTTCATCACTCATTGTTATATATGTCAATAGAGAGAGATGCGACCAAAAAGAGAATAGGCATTATTGAATAATATGTTCCCATTCTTATGGTTTACAGCTACCCTACCCTTCACTCTTGGGGATGCTAGGTTCTTGCTTAGCGATACTATAATGGATTTCCCACAAAATAGTATGTATTTACTGGATGAGATCCATTAATCTCTCGGTACGATCTCCACCACCGAAACTATGACTATGAAAAAAATATAATCAGGATTTGGAGTTGCCCAATGATCTCGAAAATACATTTTCCCCGCAGAACACAATAGTTTCCCCTTTCCGTCCATTAAATGTGAATTGTGATGGAACAAGGGGAACCACCGAAGGCGCGGTAGTGACAGTGTGATTCATGACTTGGGAATAGGGAATCAGGATCATGATTCATGATTCTGACCAAACTATACAATGGACCGTTAAAAAAATTTCCCTTCCTATGAAATTTCAAAGTTTACTTTCCACTTCTCGAAAAATTAGCAGAAACAAAAATAAACATTTTTTATGGGTATATTATCAATCGTACTTGTAGGATGTGTTGGAAGGCCTTTGATGTGCTTTAATGGGTTCAATTTTGGTATTTTGATGGGGTGACAGCATGGTAGCTGTTAGACAGGAATTTTGGATACAATTTTTAAGAAAATCCTAAGTATGGAGGATATGCATAGCAGCAAAAGAAAGAAGACAAGGAAGGAGTGGAGTGCGCAATAAAGGCACATGCAGGATCGAAAATGCAAAATAAAAGTATATTTATCATAGAATAATGAAAGAGAGTAAAGAAAGAGAAGATGAAGCAGGTGAAAAGGAAGGAGAGCAATTCATCATGGAAAAAACATAAAGAGGCACAAAATCAAGAAGAACGACAGTTGAGAGTGTGAAAATAGCATGCAGATGTAAAAGCAAGAAAAGCAAGCCTGAATGACGAGTCAACACAAGTTCTCATAAGTCAAAATGAGTTGTAATAGGGTTCTTGGGATAAGAAAAGTAGGGTTTTGAGCCCTACATTCCATGTATAAATACTTAATGGGTCGTGTAGAAGAGGTTGTTGAAAACGAGTGAAGAGAGTAAGAGAATAGACTGAATATGAAAGAGGAAGTCTATGTCTGAGTGGATAAGGAGATTTGTAGAGAGAGGCTTGCATTGTAGAGAAGCTAGGAAAGATAGAGAGAGAGATAGAATGATATATCTATTGTAAGTGCAATGCGCAAGCCTGAGACGATTACATAAAGAATAATAAATAAGTCAATTGTTGTGGATGTAGCCCAAATTTGGGTGACCCACTTAACTATTGTGTTCTCTTTCCTTTTTATGTGATTGATCATGAATAGTTTCTTTATGCATGTTAGACTAGATTTGTCTACTATATGATAACTGTGTAGTAGTTATGAATGTTACAGTAAATGGTTTATGTTACAATCTTTAGTATAATGCTACTATATAATTGAATTCACTAAGTAACCAAGCAAGAACAAATATAGGATAATGCACATAGAACAAATAAGTAAGAATGAGTAAGATGATCACCTCCCATTCCCTCACTACCACAGAAACTCGGTTCCTACAGCCCCAATAGATGTCTTGGGTGAGACTTCACTTACATGTAGGTGATGTCGAAATGGTCGATGTTTGAAGGTTTTTTTGGTTGAAATAACATGAACCTAAAGTCTTACAACTACGCGCTAACAAATGGTTATGTTTCGGGGACCCAGAATCCGTGATTGAGTGAATGTTTTGGAGGTTGAATAAGAAAGAGATATCAAAATGGCTAGAAGGGAAGGAAGGAGAATTTGCAAGAAAAGAGAATATAAATCCTCGAATGAGTGACGAGCAATGGATGCAAAGGTATGTGTACACAAGACTGCATGAGTTTTTCTTTGAAGATTTTTTTATTATTTTGACTGAGTCGTTAGAAAGATTAGTGGAGAATACTGGAATGTATCAAACCACAGAATTGAGGAACTGGACTGCTGAGTTGGTAAGAAAGTTGAATTATGTAAGTAATAAGGCAGTTGATTTCTGGTTGGATAGTAAATTGGGAGGTTATATTACATAATTTGCAGTGGATTGTACCCATTCATACAGTGTTGCAGAAAGGGATTTCTTCAAAGGTCTGTGTGGAAGTTTCATGAAATCATTGGGTATGTGGATAAAGATTTTTTTGTACGACAGGTGTGTGATAACAATGGAGTATGATTGCTAAGGGGATTTGTGCACATAAGGGAATCGAGGGATGAAAATTGGATCATTTGAAGGTAGGAAAGAATGAAAGAAGGGAGGTATTGGGGATGTAGAGAACTGAAGAAGTTGTATCAGAAGAAGAAGACAAGTTTGGAGTAATGTGTAGTGGAAAAAGGTACTTTTGGAAGATTGGTTGTTGTCATTGATGTCAACCCTAATCATTGGTTTTGGACCACAAGATTGATGAAGGTATTTGGACATGAAGGAAAATGTACATGAAGAAACAAAACCCATAGATGGATAGTATACATCATGTTGTTTCCAGTGGTAGGTGGCACGTCACGTGGATCCTCATGGTTGAGGAGAAATGAATTTTTGAAGATGACAAAGTGAATTGAAAAAGGAAGTACATGTAGGCCCTTAAGATAATTAAAGAAAAGAATTACAAAATAAGAAAGTGTCAGGTCGGCCCTAATATTAAAAGGAAGTGAAATAAATGGTATAAATACATATCATTATACATTCATTTGATACACAAGTCGAATTTCAGAGGAAATCAGAAGTAAATAAGGCTGGATTTCAAGGGATGATGAAGTCTCTTGGTGATGTGTTCTAAGGTATGTTATTTATAGGTCATCTTACCATTTTCTCTATAACTTTTTTTCTAGAATGATTCAGATGGTGAAATTGCTATGGTATTGAAAATACCTATCAAGGTACCTGTGGTAAACATTTCAGCTCTTGATTCGCTATAATTATGGAGATACATTATGTGGAATATAGGGTTTTTGACCAGTCCTGAAGCTAGTCAATAAACAGGTGTTCTGGGTAAAACAGTAAGAACTTATTCATAGAGAATCCAAATGAAGTGGGACCAATTTCATTGGAAAGCGTACAGACTGCAATTTCTTGTGTGAGAGTTTTAGAATCTGATGTTAAAAATTGAGCGTGGGGCATTATGTACAAATTCGCTCTCCTGAATAAACCAGAATTGAATAAAGTCTACCATTCTTTCTATAACTTCTTTCATGGGTGGATTCAAGGAGTGAAAATTGGAGGAGTTTCAGAGAATGTATTGAGTAATATTATCTATAGTATCATAGTATTCCAAGAATTGAAGAATTATAGAAGTTGAAGAAGTCTCAGGAAGCATTATGAGGCAATATGTGATGGTTGGTTGATGGTGATGATTTAATGTAAAGTTTTATTATCTCTCATATATTCTTGGGTGGAAGGAAGGGGATGGGATGGATAGGTAAACCCTCTCTTGATATTGGAGGATTGTATATTCCTCTTGGAGGTTTATCCCTCCCTTTATATTTGGAAGTTGTAGCTACCGTTGGAAGTCATTACTTCCCTTGAACAATAACTATTGATTATTTCCCATATATTGTGCATGGTGTATTGTGGTGTATTGGTGTAACTCTTATACTATTGTTCATTGCTCATTGGATATAATTGAATGGTTTAAGTATAATTTGAAAAGTTTTTTAAAGTGTACTTGATACTGATTCACCCCCCTCTCAGTATCAACAATTGGTATCAGAGCGGGTTACCTTCAGTACAATTTAACCACTGGAAGGAAGATCCTAAGAAGAAATGGAAGACAAAATTCCAAATGTGATTCCACCATTTGATGGAAGCAATTTTGAATACTGGAGTAATACAATGGAAACTTACTTGAAAGATCTTGGGGCATATGTTTGGTTCTCAGTTGTTTCAGGATACAATGCTTTGAAGAAACCAAAGACTGCAGCTTAGAAGGAAGCAAAAAGGAACAACAAATTTGCAATAGATACCATCTTGGATGGATTGACAGATTCATTGAAATCCAAGGTGGGATCATGTGCATCATCAAAAGAGCTTTGGGACAAGCTACAAGACCTTTATGCAAGGGAAGAAGCAGAAGAAGAAGAAGAAGAAGAAGAAGAATTTGAAGAAAATTACAACATCTCAGATTCCAAAGAAGCAAATAGAGGTAAGTTCTTTTGCTTTAATTGTGAAGGAGTAGTTGATCAGGGGATCAAATTTTGCTCAATTTTCAAAGTGCTTGGAATGCGATGAAAACAGTGCCATTGTGTCCGTCTCGTCTTCTTGATTCCGGTGGTATATTTACTTTCGCAAACGGAATCCGTATGAAGGAGTTATCGTGATCTGTCTGCCAAGCCAAACAAGCAAAATTTTGGATGTTGACTGTACCTGTCCGTACAGTCCGTACGGTGACGTGGCAGGGCCATACTATCATGATGACATGGCAGTTGGATGACATGACACATTTTCATTGGTCGGTTGTTGGCAAATCGGGTATTGACACGTGTCGCGTTGGCAGCGAATGGTATGAGGGCACGTGGCCCAATGCATGGGCGCCACGTGTCCCTCGTTGGTTGGTCTATATTTGTTATGTAAAATTGTATGTGGGATTCCACGGGGTTCGACCCCTGGACCTCCCCCTCTATATAAACCTTAACAAACATCCACCTACCATTACACCACCGTATATTTCTTGAAATGTATGTGGGGGTTAATTGATCTAAATTAACATATATGTGTAAGTGGAAAGGGGGGCGGGTCGGGGCCTAGCCCCGACCCGTGGTTCTATTGAATCAACATATGACCACATTATATTATGTTGCACGCGGGGATTAAACAATAACCGTGGGTTCTATTGTGTAACCGGTATATTATATGTATTGTGCCATATATATAGATATGTTGCATTGTTTATACCATAGTGTAATGCGCACGGTTATACATTTGCGCGGGAGTTATACCGTTTGCTCGGTTCAAATGGTTAAACCATTTTACGCCCAGCCTATGGTCGCATGAGCCATATGCCCGAGTGTCGAGGCGGTTAGGGGCTGGAGGTGCCTTAACCGTCCTATGGTTTGCACCATTGGCGCGATTGCGCCCGGTGCCAAGTTTTTACGCTTAAATAAGTGTGTGAGCCAGGTTTGCAAGACAAGGGTGCGAATTTGTAGAACCAGAGACAGCAAAGTTGAAGAGGGAGACTTCAAGGAGGCTAACTTCTTCATTTTTTGACTGATTGAGGTGCCAAAAGAGCCCAGACAGGGGTTTTGGGACGCTGGGAAGCCATTGGAGCAGTCGTTTTGTCATTTTGAGCATTGTAAGGCATGTTTTTGAGCACTTTGAGCAATTTAATAATAATGATCCATTGGAAGCTGGACCAGGAGATGTAGCCCGGAGTGGGGTGAACTCCTTTATCAAGTTGTTTTGTTTATGTGTTGATGTTCATTATTTTATGTTGTTGTCTATGTGTATTTTGCATAAGCAATCCTTGATTTATGTGTTGCAAATTGATCCTGTTGCTTTAAACACATAACATTTCACTTGCAATATTTATTCAAGTTTTTCAAGTCTTCTTCAATTTTAGATCAAGTTGGTATTAGAGCACTGGTTTTGAAGACTTGATTGTTTGCAAGT
>ML807632.1:79727-101786 GCA_009831015.1 Picea engelmannii
GTTCCTTCTCGTCCTTGGGAAAGTATTTCCATGGATTTTGTTGGTGGTTTACCTATGTCGAGAAGAGGTCATGATTATCTTTATGTTGTGGTTGATCGTTTTAGCAAGATGTGTATTTTGATGCCTTGTAATAAGCAGGTAACAGCAGAACAAACGGCACAGTTGTTCTTTCAAAATGTTTGGGTGCATTTTGGTTTGCCCAAGTCCATCATTTCTGATCGGGATTCTTGATTTGTTGGAAGTTTTTGGTCGAGTTTGTGGGCACTCATGGATACCAAGTTGAAAAAGAGCACAGCTTTTCATCCCCAGACAGATGGTCAGACAGAGGTGGTGAATCATACAGTTGTACATCTTCTTCGTGCATATTGCAGCAAACATCCTAAGCTTTGTGATGAACATTTACACTACGTTCAGCATGCGTACGATCGAGCTAAGCACTCTTCGACGCAAACATCGCCATTTGAGACATGTTTTGGCTATTTGCCCAAGTCGCCTTTATATTTCATCTTTGGGAAAGATATTGTTGTTGATGGGCAATATGATATTGATCGGGCAGAGAAGTTCATCGAACAAATTCAGTCGATACATCAGGTGGTGCAAGAGCAGTTGGAGAAGAGTCAGACCAAGTACAAAGCGAGACATGACAAGCATCGTGTTGAACATAGTTTTGAAGTTGGTGATGAAGTGTGGCTTTACATCAGCAAGGAGAGGCTTAAAGGAGAAGGTAAAAAGTTGAAACCAATTCGATATGGTCCCTTCAAAATTGTCGGCAAGATTGGTAACAATGCTTTTCGTTTAGATTTGCCTCCATATATGCAGATGTATGCAGTTGTTAATGTTGAGAATTTGAAGTTGTATGAGCCTCCGTTGATCGATGATCAAGGAGAGCATGCTCAGATTACTTCCATAGATGATTTTTCTCCAGAGTATCTAACAGAACTGCAGGAAGACACCATACTTGACAGGAGGATGCGAACTTCGAAGAGAGGAAATGTGGAGTATTTGTGAGTTGGTCTTAAAGGGATGAATCCAAGTAAGGCCAAGTGGATTGAGGTTGGAAGGGTGAGGAAACTATACCCTCATCTTTACATAGACTGAGATAGTCTTTTGGAGGTCCAAAAGCTTCCCAATGGGGAGGTGTGATCAGGGGATCAAATTTTGCTCAATTTTCAAAGTGCTCAGAATGCGATGAAAATAGTGCCATTGCGTCCGTCTCATCTTCTTGTTTCCAACGGTATATTTACTTTCACAAATGGAGTCTGTATGAAGGAGTTATCGAGATCTGTCTGCCAAGCCAAACAGGCAAAATTTTGGATGCTGACTGTACATGTCCGTACAGTCCGTACGATGATGTGGCAGAGCCGTACCATCATGATGACATGGAAGTTGGATGACATGGCACATTTTCATTGGTCGATTGTTGGAAAATCGATTATTGACACATGTCGTGTTGGCAACGAATGGTATGAGGGCACGTGGCCCAATGCATGGGCGCCACGTGTCCCTTGTTGGTTGGTCTATATTTGTTATGTAAAATTGTATGTGCGAGTCCACGGGGTTCAACCCGCAGACCTCCCCCTCTATATAAGCCTTAACAAACATCCGCCTACCATTACACCATCGTATATTTCTTGAAATGTATGCGGGGGTTAATTGATTTAAATTAACATATATGTGTAAGTGGAAAGGGGGGCGGGTCGGGGCCTAGCCCCGACCCGTGGTTCTATTGAATCAACATATGACCACATTATATTATGTTGCACGCGGGGATTAAACAATAACCACGGGTTCTATTGTGTAACCGGTATATTATATGTATTGTGCCATATATATATATGTGTGTGTGTGTGTTGCATTGTTTATACCATAGTGTAATGCGCACGGTTATACATTTGCGCGGGAGTTATACCGTTTGCATGGTTCAAACGGTTAAACCATTTTACGCCCAGCCTATGGTCGCATGAGCCATATGACCGAGTGCCGAGGCGGTTAGGGGCTGGAGGCGCCTTAACCGTCCTACGGTTTGCACCGTTGGCGCGGTTGCACCTGGTGCCAAGTTTTTACACTTAAATAAGCATGTGAGCCAGGTTTGCAAGACAAGGGTGCGATTTGTAGAACCAGAGACAACAAATTTGAAGAGGGAGACTTCAAGGAGGCTAACTTCTTCATTTTTTGACCGATTGAGGTGCCGAAAGAGCCCAGACAGGGGTTTTGGGATGTTGGGAAGCCATTGGAGTAGTCGGTTTGTCAGTTTGAGCATTGTAAGGCATGTTTTTGAGCACTTTGAGCAATTTAATAATAATGATCCATTGGAAGCTGGACCAGGAGATGTAGCCCGGAGTGGGGTGAACTCCTTTATCAAGTTGTTGTGTTTATGTGATGATGTTCATTAGTTTATGTTGTTGTCTATGTGTATTTTGCATAAGCAATCCTTGATTTATGTGTTGCAAATTGATCCTGTTGCTTTAAACACATAACATTTCACTTGCAATATTTATTCAAGTTTTTCAAGTCTTCTTCAATTTTAGATCAGTAGTAGATGTTGAATTTGAATGTCCTCATCCAAGGATTGAAATAAATGACATTGAAGAAGAAAATCCAATGAAGAATAAGAAAATCATGAACCAAAAATTATTCAAAAAGAAGATGAGAATCTTAAAAAATTGAAGCATGTTGAGATTGAAAATAGCAAGCTCAAAGACTCGCATAGAAAACTAAGAAGTGAATTGGTTAGTTGTGAAAAGATAGTTGTAATATTGAAGAAACAATTAGAATACTTTGAGAAACTAAGAGAATAAAACATTTCCTTGAAAACTTTACTCGAAGAACAAAGAAGAATAGGAGAAGTAAGGAATGTCCAAATGATGAAGAAAGAAGAAGATTGTGAGAAACTTGAACAAGAAGTTGTCTCATTGAGGAAGATCTTAAGAAACTTTCAGGTGCCAAAAGACTTAACACATGATGGAGGCATGGGCGAAACCTCATACAAAGAAGATGAAAATACCAACAAGAAGGTTGAAGAAAGAGCTACACAGACAGTTGATGAGAAGTGGACCAGGATACCAGAAAGAAGGAATGATTACAAAAGAGATGAATATCCAAGAAGACCTCCTACCTTCAGGAATCAAAGAAGCTTCAATCAGTATGAAGGAAACTACAAAAGAGTAGATCATGAACCCAGATAGATTACATCACAAAGAAGGCCACTTACTCCAAGGTATCAAAATTTCTTTCTTGGTCATTGTTATACTTGCAAAAAATTTGGACATAAGGCAATTAATTGCAGAATCAATGAAAGGAACAAATATGCAAGAAACATGAATGGTGTAAATAGAATATATGGAAATAATCGTGGATTTGTCAACAGAATTTATAATTCATTTTCCCCATTGATGGACAAAAATATTGTATGCTACAAATGTAATTATCTTGGTCACAAAGCATGAGCTTGCAGATATATGAATGAAGATGTCCCTATGCCAACCACAGTATGGAGAAGGAAAGAGATTCCAAACAATGAAGATTGTCGAATAGAATTAACCACTGAAGAATGTAAAGAAGAAGATGAATGGTGCATAGACAATGGATGTTCTTCACACATGACCGGGGATCAAGAAAAATTCATCAGCTTGAAGAGAAAGGGTGGCAATGTTGCATTTGGATATGACTCATCTGCCAAAGTACTTGGAGAAGCTGTAATAGAACTTGGAAGAAAAAATGTAAAAGAAAAAAATGTCCTATTGGTTGAATACTTGAAGCATAATCTACTTAGTGCTGGTAAAATGTGTGATCAAGGATACACTCTTACGTTTGACTCCTGAAAATTTAAAATTAGAGAAAATAACTCAGGAAGATTGGTTGCAACTGCAACAAGAAGACCGAACAACATATACATCCTAGACTTGAAGAAGAGAGAGAAGAAAGAAGCTACACAAAAGGATTCCAAGGAAGAAAAAGTCCCAAAGACCAAATATAAGGACGTACATCCCTACCCTTTGCCATTGATGTCAAAGGGGTAGAGAAATTGGGATCATGATGATAGGGGGAGCATGATTTTTTCCATCAATGACAAAGGGGGAGATTGTTGGAAGATTGGTTGTTGTCATTGATGTCAACCATAAACATTGGTTTTGGACCGCAAGATTGATGAAGGTATTTGGACATGAAGGAAAATGTACATGCAGAAACAAAACCCATGGATGGATAGTATACATCATGTTGTTTCTGATGGTAGGTGGAACATCACGTGGATCCTCATGGTTGAGGAGAAATAAATTTTTGAAGATGACAAAGTGAATTGAAGAAGGAAGTACATGTAGGCCCTGAAGATAATTAAATAAAAGAATTACAAAATAAGAAAGTGTCAAGTCGGACCTAATATTAAAAGGAAGTGAAATAAATGGTATAAATACATATTATTATACATTCAATTGATACACAGGTCTAATTTCATAGGAAATCATAAGTAAAGAAGGTCGGATTTTAAGGGAGGATGAAGTCTCTTGGTGATGTGTTCTAAGGTATGTTATTTACAGGTCATCTTACCATTTTCACTATAACTTGTTTTCTAGAATGATTCATATGGTTAGATTGCTATGGTATTGAGAAGACATATCAAGGTACATGTTTTAAAAGTTTCATCTCTTGATTCACTACAATTATGGAGATACACTCTATGGAAGATAGGGTTTTTTACCAATCCTGAAGCTAGTCAATAAAAAGGTGTTTCAGGTAAAACAATAATAAATTTTTCATAGAGAATCCAAATGAAGTGGGACCCATTGAATTGGAAAGAGTATGGACTTTAGTTTCGTGTGTGCGAGTTTCATAATATGTTTTTAAAAATTGAGTGCGGGGAATTATGTACAAGTTTGCTCTCCTAAAGAAACCAGAATTGAATAAAGTCTATCATTCTTCCTATACATTCTTTCAGGGGAGGATTCAAGGAGTTAAACTTGGAGGATTTTAAAAGAATACATTGAGTAATATTATCTATAGTATCAGAGTATTCCAAGAATTGAAGAATTACAGAAGTTGAAGAAGTTTCAGGAAGCATTATTAGGCTCTATGTGATGGTTGGTTGATGGTGATGATTTAATGTAAAGTTTTATTATCTCTCATATATTCTTGGGTGGAAGGAATGGGCTAGGATGGAGAGGTCAACCCTCTATTGATATTGGAGGATTGTATATTCCTCTTGGAGGTGTATCCCTCCCTTTATATTTGGAAGTTGTAGCTACACTTGGAAGTCATTACTTCCCTTGAACAATAACTATTGATTATTTCTCATGTATTGTGCATGGTGTATTGTGGTGTATTGGTGTAAATCTTATACTAATGTTCAGTGCTCATTGGATATAATCAAATGGTTTAAGTATAAGTTGAAAAGGTTTTTAAATTGTACTTGATACTAATTCACCCCCCTCTCAGTATCAACAAGTACAAGAGGAAAAAGATTGGGGTTGAGAAAGGAGAGTCATGTAGTGAGCATGAGGGAAGAGAACCTTGTGCAATCGTTGATCCAAGTGGATATTTTTGGCCACCCACCTATTCCAAGTGGCTCCTCTTGATAGTTTTTAGTTCAACACGTTCTTTTGTACTTTTTTGTAATTGTGGGTTCTACACTTATGGGGTTGTTGTCTGAATCCCTACACATATTCCAGGAGGAGACTTGTGGCCTCCCACCTAATCCAACTGGACTATTTTGGATGTTTTCATGTCAACACATCTTTATGTACTTCCAAGGTCGTTTTTGGGCCCCAAATAGTGTTTTTTTGTCTTTCCATAGTCAAATTGTAGACAGAGTTAGAGTTTGATGGTGTAATGTGTATTTATCTAAAAGACCTTTCCAACGGGCTGTCACGCGACTAAAACATAGGTCGTATGAAAAAGATATGACCACGAGAAGTTGAGGTACCAACTTACCCATAGGGGCCCATGTGAATTTTGGTGTTTCACCTCCTAGGGTTAGGTTTTTGAATGTCTAGGGTTTTGGAATTCATGAGTAATATTAAAAAGACCTATGGAGCCTCATTGTAATCATTTTTTTTCTGCTCATATGGATGCGCGTAGAAGCCACATCTCTTCTCAGAGATAGCTACCACCATTCAATCAACTTGTTTTAGTTCTACAGTTTTATAGTTTCATCCTATTTCATTTATTCAATAGAAGATATGTTTCACTGGATATCTGTGTTGTTCTCCAAATATATGTGTTTATTTTATTTAGTCTATTAATCAATTCATTATGCTCCTAAATCTGGATCAGTGGTATCCAAGTGGTCTTCTCTTCATTTATTTTTCTTCATGCATGTCCTCGACAAGATCTAGGTACAAGAAGTTGGGACTCGAACTAATCGAGCCTTTGCAATATCGATCATGATGAGCCCAACAAAAACCCATGGGAGATGAAAAGAAAGATGATGGAGAATGATATCCTTTTAAAATGTTGCTCAAGGAATCCCTTGCGCGAAAAAGGAACAAAATGATGGAAAACATTGCACATATCCTTCGGCGACTGCCCACATGAGAAGCATCTTCATCAAGAAGACATGAAACGCCCTTCAAGGTACATTTTTTTTTTTTTATATTTCATTATTTGTAGCATTGATAGATGTGGATATTGTAGATAAATGGTTGAATCTACTCGAATGGTATTTTTCGGTCCATAATTTTTTCAATAGGGAAAAGATTACTTTTTCACTCCTCAAGGTCGTTCCCCATGCTAAGGACCGGTGGGATACTTACTCTGAGAAAAGGTCCATAGAGGAATCTACAATATTCGTAGTTTCCCAAACATGGGATTCCTTCCGGGATTCCATTAAAGAAAAATACTACCTTTTTGGAAGATACAAGGACCAATACACTAGATGGACCACCCTACATCAGGAAAGGGACCAAACAGTAGAAAATTTCACCAATATTTTCCATACCCTGTGCACCAAATTGGGTATCAAAGACTCTGAGCGATATCTGGGACTCAAATACCAAGATTGTTTGCATACATACAATCAAACAAAAATGGAGTTTTTTGACATTACCTCATTGGGTACAACTTATAGATATGTTGTCAACATTGAGCGGAAATTTAAGCAGAAGAGACAAGAGTTTGGATCTACAAACTCCTCATGGCCAAAGTAGGGAAAAGGCGGCCCCAACCCACACAACAAGGAACAAAGAAAATATGGCCACTCTCTGGAAAACCAGTACAAGACGCAAGACAAGAAGGGAAATGAGAAGACAAAGAAGGACATGGGAAAATGGTGTGAATGCCATAAAATCCCTTGGCACAACACCAAAGAATTTTTCTCCAAGCAGTCACTCGTGGTCGAGCTGAAGGCTTCCAAGTCAGAGGTAGATTATGACTCTTAATCAACTCCAGAAGGAGGGAAGTGGATTATAAATGTTGAACTCAGTTCCACTATCACTACCACCAAAGTCCAATCAAGAAAAATAGAAGAACCAGAGGAAGGGGGATGCCTCTTTCACTCACAAATGTGGGTAAAGGGGGCTCTACTTCATTTCATTGTCTACAAAGGCAGTCAGAAGAACCTAGTCTCAACAGAGGTTGTCAAGTGACTAGACATGTTGACGACACAGCGCCCACATCCCTACACCATGAGTTGGCTTTGCCAAGGAAGAGATCTTTGTGTTAGCCAACAATGTTGTCTACTCTACGATATCAAGCCTTTCAAAGATGAGGTATTTTGTGATATTGATCCCCTTGAATTTTTTTATGTTCTTTTAGGACAACCATATTTTTGGAAGCATCATGTTGTGTATGTGTCTAGACCCCGTAGTGTTATTATTACTTTGGGTATACAATTGTACATGATACCAGAGGTAGCGTCGCCTACCACTATTTCTTTAATCTCTTCTAAGCAATGTAGTAAGGTCATTTTAGATACTGGGTAGATAGTAAGTAGAAGGTCGCCACCACATCTATGGCCTCTACCCAAATCCTCTCTTCGTAGCATAAGCAAGTGGACGAGATCATGGAACAGTACATATAAATCTTCTCCTCACCCACCAGGGTATCAACGCACTACAGAGTCATGCATCCAATTGATTTAACACTCTATGCACCTCTGCCTAATGGACCAGTCTATCGTCGCTCGCTAATGGAAACTGAAGAAATAAAGCATCATATCCAAGAGATTCATCAAGAGGGTAACATCAAACCCAAATCCTCCCCTTGTGGAAGCCCGATTGTACTGGTGCAGAAGAAGAACGGGACCTGGTGAATCTATATTGATATAGAGAATTAAACAAAATCATAGTCAACAACCAATACCCAATTCCCAAAATTGATGACCTTCTTGACCAACTCAAGGGGGAAAAGTTATTCAACAAGATTGAACTAAAGTTTGGCTACCACCAGGTTCCCATCAAACCAACTGATGTATGGAAGACAACTTTCAAATCTAAATAATGTCTCCTCGAATGGTTGGTCATGCCCTTTGGCTTAAAAATTGCACCAACCACTTTCATGAGGTTAATGGATGATGTATTGAGACCCTTCACCAACTCTTTTGTGGTGGTATATTTGGATGACATCCTCATCTTCGAAAAAACTTGGGAGGAGCACATGCATCATATTCCGTAGGTTTTGAGCACTCTACGGTAGCACAAGCTATATGCCAACTTGGAAAAATGCTCCTTTGGCATGAAAAAGATCCAATATTTGGGTTGCATTGTTGAAGAGCATGGTGTACATGTTGATCTAGCTAATATCCAAGTCATATGTGACTAGCCAGCCCCGACCACACTAACCGAGATTCAGAGCTTCTCGGGACTAGCCAACTTCTATCAACGGTTCATGTTGGGATTCTCCCATATTGCATGGGCCCTCATCCAAGTGACCAAGGGTGGTGGCAGGGAAAATTTTGTGTGGGGGAAGGAACAACAACAAGCATTTGTTGACCTGAAGCATCACTTGTGCTCAGCTCCAGTACTCTCCTTTCCCGATATGCAACAACCATTCAATATTGAGACAGATTCATATGATTATGTTGTAGGCACAGTTCTCACTCAGCAAGGTCATCTGATTTCATACCATAGTGAGACACTCTTGAATATTGTCCAGAAATACCCCACCTATGGAAAGGAAATGTATTCCATTGTACAATCCTATTGTCAATGGAAACATTACATTCTGGGAAAGGAGTCGATCATCCACATTGATCACAAGCCTCTGCAGTTCATACAAACACATGGCAAGTTGCAGAATGACCTCCATCAAAAGTGGTCCACCTACATCCAACATTTCCATATCAACATCAAGTATAAGATAGGGAGTGAAAATCTTGTCACTGACTTCCTCAGTCGACCTCTCATGATTTCACGCACCACAGTGCTCCATTCTTGTGGACACGAGGCATCTAAGTCACCCCAACTTTATTAGCAATATCCAGACTTCGCCACCACCTATTAGCTCTTGGGTAAAGGCACGAATGTCACCGATTTTCACATTCAAGACATATTTCTATGCCATTTGTTCCATCTCTATGTTCCTGTAAGAGAGCATGCAAAGATGATTTTGGAAGCCAACTACAGTCAGATGACAACACATTTTGGCATGGATAAAACTGTGGTCGTTCTACAGAAACATTTTTGTTGGCCAAAACTTTGACAGGATGTCAGCAAGTATATCATATATTTCATTTCCTGTGCCATTTCTAAGCCAACCATCAAGAAGAAAGGCTTATACACCCTTCCTCTTACTCCCAAGAAGCCTTGGGAATCCAACTTGATGGATTACATGTCTGGCCTTCCATCCACCAAGCAAGGAAATGATTTTGTATTTGTGGTCATTGATCAGTTTTCAAAGATGGCCATCCTCACAACCTCCAAGAAGAACATCACATCGGCAGATTCTACCAAGATCTTCTTTGAACGAGTGTGGGTCCATTTTGGGATACCACAGACCATTATCTCCAACTAGGATAACAGGTTCCTCAACACATTTTGGTCGAGTCTCTAGTCATTGTTGGACACCAAGCTCATTAAATCCATTTCTTTCCACCCCAAAACAGATGGAAAAATAGATGTCGTTAATCAGATGATTGTGCACATCCTGCACATGTGAAACTCTAATCTTTCGCGTAAATGGGATGAGAGTCTCCCCTATGTTCAACATAGTTACAACAAGGCTCTCCATAGATCCATCGACCATATCCCATTTCAGGTGGGGTTGGGATTCCAACTCTTGGGTCCCACTGATGTTGCACTACCTCTTGCAACCACATAGATAAACTCTTCCCATGTTCAGTATGAGACTGAAAAATCAACCAAATTCATTGAGAAGGTTCAGCACATCCTCCAACAGGTCCATGAGATTTTTCAAAAATCCAATGCTAAGTACAAGCAGTGCCATGATCAACATAGGGTATTGCACCAATTTCAGATTGGAGACAAGGTCTGGTTACATTTGCATAAAAATCATCTTACAGGGACCCATCAAAAGCTCTACCCACTTGGTTGTGTCCCCTACACTATCACCAAGGTTGTGGGTAGAAATTCTTTTGAGATCAACACTCCACCCTTCCTTGGCTTTCACCTAGTGTTCAATGTGGACCTCCTTCAACCATATTTTCCACCATTACTGGACACCTCAAAGATCGCATAAAAAATGACACCAAAGAGCTCAACCCTAACTGCATGGAACATGCATCCACTAATCAGATCATGGACATAAAGTTCAAGGGCACTCACCAATAAAGGATCCAACTTTATTGGGTTGTCAAGGCAGGGAAGCTCCTACACCAAGGCAAGTGGCTCACCTGGGGCCAAATTCAACAGAATTTTCCTCACCTAATGGGGGAACTCAATGTAATGGAGACCATTTCTTCCTAAGGGAGTATGAATGATCCAGGTTGATATTGGTGGCCACCCACCTATTCCAACTAGCTCCTCTTGAAAGTTTTTAGTTCAACATGTTCTTCTGTACTTATTGTAATTGTGGGTTATACACTTTTGGGGTTGTTTGAATCCCTACACATATTCCAGGAGGAGACTGGTGGCCTCCCACCTACTCCAACTGGATTATTTTGGATGTTTTCATGTCAGGACATCTTTCTGTACTTCCAGGGTCGTTTTGGGGCCATAAATAGTGTTTTTTTGTCTCACCATGGTCAAACTATAGACAAAGTTAGGGTTTGATGGCGTAATGTGTATTTATTGAAAATACCTTTCCAACAGGTTGTCACACGCCTAAAATAGAGGTCGTATGAAAAATTTACAACCCCGAGAAGTTGAGATACTAACTTACCCATATGGGCCCACATGGCTTTTGGATTTTCACCTCCTAGAGTTAGGTTTTTGGATGTCTAGGGTTTTGGCATTCATGATCAGTAATATTAAAAAGGCCTATGGAGCCTCATCGTAATAAAAAAACAAATTGCTCAGACGGATGTGTGTAGCAGCCAAATCTCTTCTCAGAGATAACTACCACCATTTGAGCAAGTTGTTTCAGTTCTGTAGTTTTACAGTTCATCCTACATCATTTATTTAATAGAAGATATTGTTCACTCGATATATGTGTTGTTCTCCATATCTGTGTGTTTATTGTATTCTGTATGTTAATCAATTCATTTCACTCCTAAATCGGGATCAATCGTCGAGATTGTAGAAATATCGTACATAAAAGGAGAGGAAGAGAATTCTTAGTTCAGTCCTATAATAGAAGAGTTGGTAAGTCCTATTCATAAAGGATCATGTGTCGATTCCACGACCCTGTGTGCATCACCTAGATCATAAATCATATTCAAGTATTTTTCAAAAGCACTCATAGTTAGCGAGGACGGACAGAGTAGCAGTAGCCAGATCATTGGAAGCAATGTGTAGAGTCATAGTTAATCAACATTGCCTAGGGGGGGTTCTACACAAAGAAACATGACATGGGTATATTTCATCCTTAGACTTCTCGAGTTCTAGGGATTTGGGTTAAAGGACCCAGAACAACATCTATTTGTCTATGAGATAATTTGGGTTGCAAAGAATGTCCACAATGAGACCGTAAATATTGTGCAGTTGGAAACAACATTTAGAGGTTGCGCATTAGTATGGTACATGAAACTGCAGAGTACCATGCCTATGGGACAAGCTAAGATGTTAGCAGAAATTAGACAAGCATTGTTGAAAGATTTCAAGAAGCCAAAGTCTGAGTCGCAGTACATTACAGAATTGAAGGAAATCAAACAAGTGCAAACTAAATCAATCTGGGATTATGACCAACGTTTTAAAGATCTGATGGGTAGATTGACATTCCAGATCGCTGATCAACAAAACCAAGAATGGTTTATTACAAGACTTCTACCACACATTTGTAGGTCGTTGATTCAATAGAAGGTTGTGTCGCAACTTAAAATCTTTGGAGATTGCAATGAAATTGGAAGCATCCCCCTGTAGGAGACAATGGAGGGATGGCCTAAGTACAGACGCAATTGGTTTCCTTGACAATTCAACTGGAAAAGCTTACAAAAGGGAAGGAGCAACGTGAACAAATATGGTGTACTAATTGTAGGAGTAAAGGCCACCATAAGGACGAATGCACAACATTTGCATAATATTTGGCGACTAGAGCACTGAATCCATTACCGAAGGGTGATACTGTGAGATATGTAAGAAATGGGGTCATCATCCAACTAAGTGTCCATTACTGTAGAAATATCAAAGTACACCAAGGAAATTATTTTGCAACTTCTGCAAGTCAGTCGGACATGAAGAGAAGGATTGCCATGCCTTCAATTTGATGAGAGAGCTCACTTCAGATATCTATATGATTCAAGAGGAGAATGTTGTGACAGAAGGAGGTGGTCCACGGTATAATAATCAAAGAGGGTTTAATCCAAGAAATAGAGGAAATTTTGGCAGAGGTCGAGGTAGAGGAAATTTTGGAAAAGGAGGTAGAGGACTGATAATATGTTACAATTGTAATCAACCAGGGAACTTAGCTCGTGACTTACTGAACCCTTGTACAACATGCACATATTGTAGAGCATTGGACCATGTGAAAAAATATTGTCCTCAACTACTTGTGAAATGGCATGAAAGAGGAAATCAGAACCAGAACCCAAATCAGAATGTACAAAAAATATCAGCCAAAAAGTGCAATGAAGGACCTAGAATAGTAGTTGTTATGTGCAAAGGAATTTGAACAAAGGATGATGTGATGAATGGAGGGAAACATGCTGAGCAGTGGGTAAGGAAGTCAACAGGACCTATGCCAACATTCGACCCTCGACAAAAGAAGTAGACATATCAGAGGGAAAGAAAAGAGATACTAGGACCAGATTGGGTAGCATCAACAACATTTGCACCTCATGTCTATGATCGTACTATGCCAAATAAATATCTTGGGAAGTTAAGTACTCTAAGAGAGTTCCTGAGAATTTGCGTAGAGTTAATGAAACTCAAGACCCTAGTGGGAAATTCTTGCAATGAACTTTTCTTTATGTTTATGCACCAAATTGTAGCTAGACCACCACCATTAAAAGAATAGTTCTCATGCCATTTCAAAATTGAGGTCATAATAGAGACTATGAGAAGTATTGCAGTAGTTACAACTATTTTACGTTGCGACTCTAAACCCTCAAGGAAAATTATTGCAATACAATCATTACTTTGTTTATGGATTAGGTTAACGTTGGACCAGTTCCATTAGAATCATAGTGGATGTGCATTTTTATTAGGTTCATAATAATAATTTTGTGAAATATTGCAAAACTTACACTGTTTCACGTTGAGACCTCAAAACCCTCATGATAATTTTGGTGTGATTATATTTATGTTTGTGATCCAGATTATAGCAAGACCAATGCTATTAGAAGTGGAATGGTCATGCCATTTCTATATTGGGATAATAATAATGATTCTAATTAATATTGAGGAAGTTATGTAAACATTTTAAAATCGTAGCCTCCAAACCCTCTTTGCATAAAGGATCCATTAAAAAGAAATCTATTTCATCAAAACCCTAGTTCTGCTTTTAGGTTTTTCTAAGGAAGATGTATTTTACAATAAATATAAGGGTCATAGTATTGAAGAATACATAAAAGGTAGTAAGTCCAAATATTAACAGTCTTGGAAACACTAAATATGTACCTTAATTTTAGGAATGACGTGGCCATATTGGGTCCATCAATGTACTTTAAGGAGATGTTTAGACTTATAAAAGAAGAATATGAAAAATATTTTTAAACGATGGTCTCAAAGCATGAAGAAGGATACAAATAGCACATGATAACTTCCCACTATAGGTTTATGGATGTCTTTAACAAGACAAGGTTATTATTTCTGTAAATACCATAACAACAAGCATGATTTCATCGATATATTGACTTGGTTAAAATATTGCAAGTCCCTTGAAGCATATCTAGAGAAAATAGGTTGAGGATGAGAATGTTCATTTTTTTTAAGATTCCAATGTTAATATGGATAAATAAGTTTTGATTTCACATTTCATGATATAAGATATGGATGGTGGAAATATTATTCTTGGATATCCTTGTTCCTTGGATGGGATCATTCGGAATGGTGGAAATATTATTCTTGAACCTATAGACACATTAGATGAAGATCCCAAGGTTGAATAGAAAGAGCAGGAGGGAAGAGGACACAATGCATGGTATATGTTTTTCATTTTTTCGTTCATTCATGGGCCTTAACTACCCCGTTACTATTATAGGTGGATGTCAATGATGTCCCTAGAGATATCGCAAAGAAATCCTTGCATATTGTGGATCAATTTCCGGGAGCAAAAAATCAATTATGAAGAAAGAGCCTACACCCAAAGAAAATCTCCTATAATGAATATAAAATGCAATAAGAATCTATGGAGCACTGTTTAATTTATTAAAGAAACAACTTGGTGAACAATTGAAGAAAGAAGAATCAATAGCTAAGATTGGTGCATGTCACCACACATACTATCATGAGAAACAATAATCATGAAGGTAGTGTTGGTGATCATCAATAATATGGACCATTAATAACACAAAGGACTAAAGAAGAGAAAAAAGTAGCATAATGGAAAACAATTACTTTAAACATTCAAATAAATAAAATTTTAAAATCCGTTTATATTTGAAAATGTTATATGAAGTTTAAATATGGGTATAGTTAAAAATCACATTTAAATTCAAATTTAAAGGTGTCAGTTGGTTACAGGTTGGATGGTTGACATGAATGAACGTTATCCTCCTTAATGGGATTCAATTTCCTTTAAAATGACATGAATAAATATATTGTTGTAATGACTTACTGAATTCACTCTTCCACAACAAAGTTAAAAAAATATAAACCAAACTTTAAGATCAAACTTAAAAAAAATAAAATAAAAAAATAAAAAAAAATAAAAAAAATTGCAAAGCTATCTTACCATCGAGAACTAGTGTCTTCGACCGAAAAAAAGGGAGACTGTTGTTTGCTGGATAGCCATCAAAAACTATTTTACGGCTCTCTGCACAAAAATGATCTAAATTGTCCTTCATGTAAATGATATATAATCATTAATGTCGAAAATCGATATACTTTGTTTTCTTCTTCCATTTTAGCAGCTCCTTGATCTGATCAATAGCGAATCCCGTGATTTCTTGCTAAAAAAATAAAAACAGGAACTTATTTTCTTATTATAAATGTTTACAAAAATTGCGTGAAGCTTTGTTGAAGTATAAAAGCTGTACCGCCTTACAATTATAATCCCAAACAACACAGTGATCCTGGAATTTTCTGGACAGAATTTTCTTGTCGAGCTCGGAACTCTCCACATTGTTTATGTAAGAAAGTCATATGAACAAAGAATTGGTGGTTTCCAGGCGTCCTCCCAACCATGGACGCATTTTCCCGTGCAGAAAGTTTCATCATATCATTTTCCAGAGGGGATTTGTCATCGGCTACAGCAACAGTGTTTTGTCTGAATGTTTACACAAATGGGGAATGTCAATAATAAAATAATTGATAATATTACTTAAGCAAGATTAGCCAATGTGATTTCTGGGGATTTTTCATAATTTTCACAATCCACATAAATTGTTTTGTGAAGAGAATTACAAAGTAACTTTACTTTTAACCATAGTATATTGTGTATCTAAATTTTACTTCTAATAACATTATAATTTTGATTTCATATGCACATTGCATCGAAATAATTATATATATTTAAACTTATTTTTTCCTAATTAAATTAATATAAATTATAGAGTAGATTACAAATTATTTGTAACTAAGTGTAAATTCACCAAACTTGTTATGGTGTTTAGTGTCCAACCATAGAAATCATTTATGGATTACAATCCCAAGCCATAACATGATACCCCTAGAGTGAAAGAAGTTCTTGGAGGACTTTAATCTCAGTGAGTGTGACCCATCTCTCTCACAACATGACTAATTTGTTCACTACTAAACACTCCAAGCCCTCATTGAGAAATCAATCAGCCTTAGCACTTTCTTCTCTTTCACAACATAAGGAAGATCTTGCATTTTCGTGCTCCACAATTCTTCAATAATCTTCTTCCCTTCGAGTGCAAGCAAAAGGTATCCAAACTTTTGTTTTCCTACTAGGAGCAACTTAGGGAAGATACACTTGCCAAAAGAGTCCATGAGAAGAACTAATATGGTTGTAGGTTTTAATAGTGTTTGTTTCCACTATTGTAAACATTCCACCTACAATTTACCATTTTGTTTCTTCTTTCAATTCTCAGAGCAAGTCCCTAACCCCCATAGGCTCTTTCCAACAATAATTTTGTGGGAATGCTCTTTTCATTTCCAAGCATAAAGAGTCATGGGTTTACACAAGTTTCAATGAACAAAGAGAGGAAGAACATTATAATGGGAGAGTGGATGATGATCTCCCAATTCGAATGGGTAAGAATAAGAATGATACATGAATAAAAGAGAGTAATAATTTTCTCCCAAGAGTTGCATAAAACAAGTGCACTCTTCTCAAAAAGCAAGGAGAAACATCCAAAAAAAACATCCAAGTCAAATATTGATGGGAAATGTTTGTAAGGAAGCATGGATAAGGAAGGTTTTACATTGAACGAAAAGTGTCGAGTCATATCACCCATGTGGGCCCTCCTTTCCTCTTCCCCCTTGGTATCATGATGGTCCTTTTATTACTTCGCAAAAAACCTTTTTGGTGGATATTTCATTATTATGTATTTATTTTTATTCATTCTTTCACATGCATAAATACACCATGGAAAACATAAAAATCACAACATAATTCTAGCCCACCTTAGGCACTCATTTAGATTGGCAAGTTGACCTTTGGCAAGTGAGTTTCACACTAGAAATATAGACAATGCAATTACATTATTTACATGCAAGTCATTGGAGAACCCTAATTTCTTAGCATTTTTCTTTCAAAGCATCTTCTCTTATCCTTTAAACATGCTTCCATTCCAACCTCCAAACATTTTTTATATCTTTCATTTGATTTCTCACCTTTCTAAATAAATGATCTATACCAATTTAACTTGCAGACCATAACAAAAAAAATGGATTTTAGTTGATATACTAGTTTCTAATATTTAGACGAGCTACTAAAAAACAAAATAAAGTAATAGTAAGTAGAAGTCTGAACCCAAGTCCAAAGCTACGTGTGCATCATCAACATCTGGTTGAATAGGGTGGAGGAGATCTATGCAATTTATGTTTCACTCCTTTTGTGGTGGTTTCTCCAATAGAAACCTTCTTGGAGCCTTGAATTGCTTGGAAGAGAAAGTGGTACTTTGCATTCAGCCACCTAAGTTCCTCCCTAGTTTCCTTCAAAGTAGTGTTTCTACTCTCCTACACCTCCTTGGTTTTCCAATATGAATCCAATAATAGAGAATCAAATGGTATAGATTCTGACGAACCTTAGATGACTACCGGAGTAACAAGAGTTGAATATGACTTAAGAACCTGACAGCAGAGATGAATGCAAGCCATTTACCGGGAGGAGAAGTTGTCACAGTCCTCATATCGACTCAAATACCACTGGAGTTAATGAAGTAAACACCAACCGCTCGATTAAATCGATTGTTGGGAGTCATTGCAAAGTGCGAAGGTGAAATTAGCAGACGCGCTAGTTCGTGGCCCACAATTCACCAACGTCATTGATCTCATCGGGATGGAAGATCAACGACTAGGATTAGATAAGAGTCGGGCGAGAACTTCCCAAATTGCGAAAATTGGACCCATAATCATTGTGAATTGTCGATCTGTGAACTGCGATCGATGGTGGGGAATCATTGCGGAGCGCGAAGGTGAAATTAGAGGACGTGCTAGTTCGCGGCCCACAATTCACCAACGTCGTTGATCCTGTCGGGTTGGAAGATCAATGACCAGGAATAGACTAGGGAATGTAGGCTTATAGGTTATCACAACTTAAAGACAATCTACATGAAAGGAACTTATTTTACTTTGCATATGTATATAACAAAGACCAAGTAAATTGGTGAATAATAGGCTAGAAAAACACAATCAATTTAGGGTTACAAAACAATTTGGAAGTAGCATGAATCCTACATGTATATTCTCTAAACCATGTTTTTGTGAGACTATGGTATCACTTGGTACAAAAAAAGGATATAAAAAAACCAAAGAAATCTAGGAAGAGGATTAGTGGCATTTAGGGAAAATACAAGAACCGTTAAAATCCAAAATCTTTGAATGGTTTACACTGAAAAATAAGATATTGACTTGGGATAATCTACTGAAGTGATCATGGGTGGATCATGGTAGGGCCTTAGATTATGTTTCATTTATCATGGAAATAGTGAAAGCGTGTCATCACATCCTCCTTCATTATCATTACACTAAATATTTATGGTTGGATACTAGTACATAGACAAGAGCAAGAGGAAAGTGGGATGGTCAAATTTTGGAGGCAGATTTGGAATCATAGCTAGAGGATCATGATGTTTCTATGACCCTAATGGGGGCATATATTGTTGGAGATGTGTTATATTCTTTGCATGTATATTGTGAATTCATGCATGAGGTGTTAGTTCTATCATGTGGATTATACACTCAAGGATGAGATGTTAGTTCTATCATGAATAGAGAGGTGTAACTCTAAGTTATTTTGGTTTTCTCCGTTAAGGGTTTTCAGGGTAAATCTCTTTGTATTGTGTGTGTGTCATTCTTGTCCTTTCTATTTTGTTTAAGAATATATATGCATTGCTTCACTTGAAAATGTTTAAAACTTACATATATAGAGTTAAATTTATGTAATGGGATAAATGCATGTGTAATAGGGGTCAACCTAATAAGGGACCCACATGGGAAATGAGTGAGAATAAGTATATAGAGGTCAATATAGTCCTTATTGAGAGATGGGAATATGATTTAGATATTTGAATGTATCGGGGTTATTTGGAGGAGGTTCTCCTCATGTATAAGGAATTATTATGTAACTCATATCTATTCTCTCTTTGGGAGTTGTGATTCATGTTCACATTTGGTGTACACAATACATATTCTAGCTTATTATGTTATTTTAATTACTTGGTAAATAACTTTTGGTATCAAAGCACTTTCTCATGCCATGAGGGAGATTTTTTTCTTTTCTTTATGTTTATGCACCAAATTGGTAGCTAGACCACCACCATTACAAGAATAGTGCTCATGCCATTTCAAAATCAAGGTCATGATAGCGACTCTGAGAAGTATTGTGATAGTTACAACTATATTAAGTTGTGACTCAAAACCCTCAAGGAAAATTATTGTAGTACAATCATCCCTCTGTTTATGAATCAGATTACAGTTGGACCAGTTCCATTCTAATCATAGTGGATGTCCATTTTTATTAGGTTCATAATAATAATTTTGAGAAATATTGCAAAACTTACAACCATTTAAAGTTGAGACCTCAAAACCCTCACGATAATTTTTTTATGGTGTGATTATCTCTATATTTATGATCCAGATTATATCAAGACCAATGATATTAGAAGTGGAATGGCCGAAAATTGATATACTTTGTTTTCTTCTTTCATTTTAGCAGCTCCTTGATCTGATCAATAGTGAATCCTGTGATTTCTTTCTAGAGGATGAAAATTAAGCATAAAGACAAAAACAAGACCTTATTTTCTTGTTATAAATGTTTACAGGTCAAGCAAGCTCGGAAAAAAGCAATAGACTGACGGCAACAGAAATTGCGTGAAGCTTTGTTGAAGTATCAAAGTCGTACCTACTTTCAATTATTATCCCAAACAATACAGTGATCCTGGAATGATTCTTTAAAATAATGGAAGACATTTCTTCACCAAAAAGGGAACTCTCTGGACAGAATTTTCTTGTCGAGCTCAGAAGTCTCCATATTTTTTTATGTAAGGAGGTCAGATGGACAAAGAATTGGTGGTTTCCAGGCGTCCTCCCAACCATGGACGCATTTTTTCGTGCAGAAAGTTTCATCATATCATTTTCCAAGGGGATTTGTCATGGGCTACCGCAACAGTGTTTTTTCTGAATGTCTACACAAGTGGGGAATGCCAATATTTTAGTCAATGGAAATACATAATAAATCTTATTTTCCAAAAATAAATATGGATTTGTATATTGGCTTCAATTTTAATATATGTTATATATTTCTTTCAAAACTAAAAATAAATATGGATTTGTATATTGGCTTCAATAATAATATATGTTATATATTTCCTTCAAAAATAAATTGTTTGTTGCACTTGTTACCCTGAAAAGATTAAAACTCCAACCTAAGAAGACACAAACAATAAAATAATTGATAATATTAGCATATCCCCAAAGCTGGAAAAGGAAACCCTAAAAAAATTGAGTAACATATTTTTTTGATAATTAACACACAATGATAATATAGATAATATAGAGAAGGGAATGGTTAATAATTTTTTTATGTATATAGAAAAAACAAAAGATATTAAGTGCGTACATTTTTTAATTCTATGTGTCATCTAAAACTATTTGCTATCTAGATATCAAAACATAATTTGTTATGAAAATTAAATAAAACAAAATAAAACTTTTATTATGGTCACTAATTAATAAAATTAGTAAATACAAAACCATGTGGTTGTACATTAATTGTTAGTAAGACAAAATACATATCTTGAAAGACCTAGATATTCCTCACATTATCTTCTAATTACCTTGGCAAACACTAAACAAGTGCATAAACATATAGATATATGATACAAACAACAATGATATTTCCAATTGTATCATTTGATTAAACAATACATGTATAGAATTACTTTCAATACATAGATGAAGTTACAACTTTGTGACCTCCCCTACGGCATAAGAGAATGGTAGAGTTAGAGTAGTGATCATGGGTGCAAAATTTAATTATGTAAGTGATAAAGAATATAAGTGTGCCTCTTCTTTGTTTGGATGAGATATAAGTAGTATATTTCATTTTTGCATAGCATTTGTAGGAAAATGTTGGTGCAATGCACATTCCTTCTCTAGTCAAATCTCAATATAGTTATCTTATTTTAAAATAAATTTTTCATATTTCTCCTCAAACTTTTGATTTCGCGTATGTTGAAAAGTGTCTTGGTTTTACATGGCTTCATAATGTAGGGCACATTTTATGGAGAACCTTGATTTGGTTAACTCTATTAAAAATATTATATTGATTTTCTATAATCATGCACATGAAATGGAACGAGAAAAAAACATTTTCTTTCACTATATCTTTAATGCCCTGTTTTTTATATCTATCTCAGATTTTCTTTCTTAGTGTTGGAGGTGTTTGTTGGAGGTATTTGGAGATAAATATCCAATCATAAGAGAAGTTGTTTTCTTTACGAGGGTGGGGAGGATTTTGTGTCTATTTATCCATGTGTTTGAGAGTGAATTGGTGTCATAGCGAGCAATTGTAGAGATATGTTAATGAAATGTACCATTCAATCAGTTGGTCAAATGAGAATGTTGAAGTGAATTAAGGGTTGGACATGTAGGATGAGGAAAGGAATAAGGAGCACTATTATGTTGTTAGTGAAGTGTATTTAGTAGTTGCAGTCAAAGTATCTCCAACAACAACTATTTATTTGTACCAGTGGCCTTCCACAATTGTGATGGTGGGGATGGACAC